>JAGDQP010037328.1:0-11188 GCA_022664845.1 Lepisma saccharinum | reverse complement strand
ATAAGATACTACGGAATAAATTCTGTTTTTTTTTTTTTTTTAGATATTTGCGTCAAAAAGAAAGATTTTATTGATTTTCTTTTTTTCAATTGTAAGCAATCTCTATCAGCTTTACGATATTTCGGGTTATATAAAATAAGAGTACCTTAAACATTTCTTATTATTCGTCAACGTCACTTGTTTACCTTGGCTACTAAACTCCTCATATCAACAAGCCAATAGCTGAAGGAATTCCCAGTTAACCTGTTATAGGAAAGAAACTCCTTCAGTCCATAGTGTAAACTCATGGCTTCAGTCGAGAAGGTAGCTATTGCTGCGTCTTGGTCCACAATCCGCTCTCCCTCATCTCCACTCGAAACGATTTTGTGAAACAGATATACAATACATAAACAACATTGTGAAAATACCAATTTCTTGCGTATATAAGACAGAACTGAAACTACACGAAGGTTTCCTTGGATCGCTTCTGGCTATAATGTCTACAACAACCCCTACAATATTTATCATAACAGGAAGGAAATTATTTCTAAGTTGGTTCATAGGTAGACAGGCTTATGCACGAAAGGTTAGAGTCAACTTTTGGGCCACTCGAAGCGGAGTGACGCGATTGCTACTTCCCTTTCAGTGAGTTTTGATCAACATATACGTCAACATAGACAACATAGGCGTCATATTCTATTATGAGGACTATGCCAGAGCTGCCTAGCGGATGAATTCAAAATCACGTGCTTTGAACAAAAACCCAGTAGTTTTAGCGCCAACAGAAATGGGGAAGAGTGTTAAGTCTATCTATTATGAAGTCTATGGTGTTAGCAGACCTCAGTGTTCTATCAGACTTCAACAGTGAAATAACGGCAAGTGAATCAGATTGGAAAGCGAAGCAAGATGGTGACAGTGACAAAATCCTAGGAAGGGACGGGTATGAGTGGTCAACGAAGTTAAAAACGAGGAAAAAACAATGGAGTAATAGAGTTGTAACCTTGAAACACGGAAACCAGGTCCAAAAGGGAACGGACGTGAAGCAGACACGCCCTTGAAACCATGTGACTAATTTTGTGATGATTCCATGGTAGCAGAAATTGTCAGATGGACAAGCCTGAAGATAGAAATTGTGAGAAAGAGCTACAAGTGTCTATCTTTACAAGAGTTACAAGGGCCTCTATCTTTCTGTGATATGTTCGTTAAGTCCGCAGATTGAAATAGTTAGAAAATAGCTTTCACAAAGCTTTGTGAAAGTTCGTTGATATTTAAGAAATGCAATACTAGAAACTCATACCTAGAGGTTGTACAAATTCTATGGACTATAAAACATTGTATAATTATAAACTAAGTTTCTATTTTGATAACGTAGTTTATATTTTAAGATGGGGTCAAACTGACCTCATGGTACTGCCAACAAAACTTTTGCCAAGATACCATACGAGGGTTATAGATATTTTTTGCTAGGTGATGTAGACTTTAACAATAAAATAATGAATTGCTTCACACTTTCAATGCATGTGTGTATATATATATAAGAAAGATATTAGAAGAATGTTGAAATACATGCCGGATGTGGACAGTTCCTTATCTATATCTTTCTTCTCTCCCGCTGATAATGGAGCTGCTTTTAGACATACTTTCACTATTGATGAATATTTTGTCCCTTGAATTTATTTTATGACCTTTAGGCATCTTTGGTTCATGCCAAGATAGGGTGAGTAAAAGAATATGGAAATGTAGTTGCATAGAGACTAATTTCTGAAGATACCATTACAACATTTGCCTAGTTTAACTGAGGAAAAATCTGGACAAACCTCAGTCAGAATAGCCGATCCACCTTGGGCGCGAAAGCGGAACCTCCCAAATCCTAGGCCAACGCTCTATTAAACCACGGTATTTTTTCAATCATGATTGACAACTTGAGGAGTAGCAATTCACAATAATAACGAAAATAACTTTAGATTAAAAATAGCTTATTACTTTTCTTAGTTATTTACTACTAACTATGTAATATTTAGTTACGTAATAACTTACTATTAGAAAATACCTACTCTCTAAAACTAGCATTTATAAGATATTACAACATCACTGTATTTATTCAACTAAAGATATATCTACAATTTACAACCAGTTAATTTAATTTCTCTTTTACACAATAATCTATTAGAATGTAGTGTATAGGGAATATAGAATGTTAAAATTATCCATAAAACAATAGGCGTCCATTGATGAAGAAGTGTCACCACACTCTATGATTGGCTTCTGGAGATATTGCTTTGAAAAATAAGCGTTTGGAGATACGACAAATAGTTGTCAAACTAAGGCGTATTTTCATACTAGTATCTGTGGATTTACGACATCTGGTACGCTACCTTCCAGTGGTATGTTTCTACAGTGAAAAGTGCCCTGGCGTTACTATATTCTTCATTGTGTAAAGTTCGCTACAAGTATACAAATAGGTATTAAAATTTTTTAAAGTGCCCTGGCGCCACTAGGGTCCACCAGGGCTGAAATGCACCAGTGGTAAATTCCATTCGTGGCAATAGTTGAATTTACCCTACAATATAATCCGCAGGCGTCGGTTTGTAAATAGATCAACTGAATAAGAACCAAGGACTATGTAGTAATTGAAGTGTCGTAGAGTGAAATTGTGAATATTGTTTCAAAGAATTTTACAATTATCTATATCTATTCATTTATTATCATACCACTCTGCGCACTGTAAGCTCTTTGCTGGAAGCACATTTACAGCCATTCCAGCGAATCAATATCATGACAATTTAACAGTTAATGCACATGTAATTTCTAGTCCTATATTACTTATGGCATGCTCCCATGAAAGATTTAACAGTAGGGAAAAATTAATTTGAATGCAACACTACAACCAAAAATATAAACAGCTCGAGGAACATGAAGTGTACTTACTCTTTGAGACAGGGTAACATGAACGCAATTGCTCCAAATAAATAAGTAGAATAGACCAGATAAATTACATATTTGCCCATTCTTACTAATGTACTATTGCTTGTTAATTCATTTTCCTTGTAGTCAAAATATTCTGCTATCTGTTAAAGGAGAATTGTATAAATGTTTATTCATACAGAAGAACAAATTGTACACTCACATTCAAAAGTTAATTTCAGTAACTAGCAAATTCATTGTTTTCTTGACCCGTATTTACAATTTACCAACCTGACTTCAATAGAGGGTGGGATGTACACCATTTCAGGACACTCCTCTGTTCCTTCAAACATGGAAAAAGATCAGAAAATGCCCATTTAGTATCCTTTGGAGAATTTTGAGATAAATAGGTCTAAATGCCATTTCCTTTTGTTTGTAAGAGATAGGAACATACAGAAATAAAGAAGAATAGTTACATGCATATCCGTCTGAATATATCATCATGCTATACCATCTATTTCTAGCAATATTTAAAGAGAGAGAGGAAAGATGATAAAAGAGAGAGAGAGAGAGAGACGAGAGAAAAAAGATAAAAAACGGAAAATTTTAACTGAATTATTATTAGCTTATGACCACAAAAAAAACTTCCTTTGTCTCTCTCTCTCTCTCTCTCTTTCACTCTCTCATACATGTCCTCTTTACTTCTCAATCTTCCATTCGTTCAACTCTCTTCTACTAGATGCATCTTTTCTTCATGCTCCAGTCCAAGCGTTCATTTCTTTTAGGAAAGGGTAATTTCCTCTACACGGTATCAAACCGGAGGCGTCTAAAACGGAAGCGCAACGCGCTAACCATATTACATAACGTTACAAGTTAGTTCCTTAAATAAGTTTATAATTTTAAATGTATACGTCAGTTTGTTAGAAATATCATGAAAAATAAAATTACACATAGGTCTACTGCTATTTTCTTCTTATAGTATACACTATATTTTCCTTTCCAGAGCTTTTTCTCAGTCACACCAGGCGAATGCCGAGATTGTATCTACAAACTAGACCTTCCAAGTTCCTCTCTCTCATCCTATTCCGGCCTGAGCCTGAAGAACAAATAAAATTCAAATTAATTTATCCACTGTTCTTGGAAAGGTGACAGAATTTTTAATACAATGGCTTGATGATCATCTTTCGAAGTCTGCACAACAATAATTTTAATCGCGAGATCAGAAATAATGCCACAAACTTCAAGAAGTGATTGTTTACATCAAAACAAGAAAAGTTGCTTTGAAGAAATTGAAAATTATGCGTAGTTTCGGATCTAAAGGCGCTCAAACTCAAGGCGGCATCATCACAAATGACGTCATATCTTGGAACCAGTGGCGGCACGTGATAAATAATAGGCGAAGTACTACCAAAAGGTTCATCCTTCAACACGTTCCTTCTATCCATGTTCGTTAACACTTATTCTGGGATTTCTGGGCTTAGACAAGATATTGATAATGCCACTATCCGATTTCAGATGATATTGACTTACTTTCTGGTCAAATTAATACTTATTAATACCTATTTAGTAAATGCACATCAAAATAATAAGTGAAGTTTAACTTTACCAACTTCACCTGATGAGCCGCCACTTCTCATACACAATAACGTAAGCGGTGTCGGCTTAACGAACGACGTTCGAAGTAGTAACGGATACATCTATTTAGGTAAAGTTTGTCAATGAGTGAGTGCCGCATAGACAGGATTCGGAACGTAAGAATTTTATAGTACAGGAATAAGATGGTTTAATAGGGCAAGCATAGAAATCCCCTCTAAGCTGCATTAGTTAACCATAAACGTACACACTAACTTGAATGAATGTATTGGATACTACTTCAATTGTGACCCATCTAACCCACCCACTCATTCTGTACTGACTTTCCTGGTTTTTGAACTTATTTTTCAGTAGATCATTCTCATGATCATAAATCATTACATGTATATATTCTACAGTGTGGGACGATGCTTGGGGCCCGAGATTTCCAATCATACCTGCTGTCCGATTCTCTCTCTGTTTCTAGAGGACACCCCACTATATATGACAATCTATACAGTATATGTGTTGTCTCTAAGAGAGGTGTTATGGATTAGTATCCACTGCATGAACCACGTTTGTATGTATGGGTTGGCTCTGCCTGTGTAGCTGCCGGCGTGGTGTGTTTGTTTACTGTCTGGGACATAGGCTTGTTTGTATGTGGATGTGTACATCTCGTACCAAGTGTATTTCAAATACCCTGAGGGTCAGTTCTACAATCGACCGCTAAACTTCTAGTCAGCGCTAAATTGAGGTCAACTCTCATTTTGCGTACTCTCATTGGCCAAAATCAGACTTGGCCTCAACTTAGCGCTGACTAGAAGTTTAGCGGTCGATTGTAGAACTGACCTTTAGTGAGTTCCATCCTAGTAATAGTTCTTTGAAGTGACCAATTCCAAGAGCAGGCCGGGTCAGTTGCTGGTTGATTTATAGTCTGTTTTCTTTTGAGTGGTACGTTCTTGATTTCCACATATCACCCTCCTATGTAGTTAATTCTGTGTATATTCTTTTTCCTACCGCTTCCGTTTGTTTTGGTCTCTTCCTGTTTTCTTTGTTCAGTTATTGTATTTGACTGTTTGTGCGTCCGAGGCCGGATCTACTGGGTGTTTCATCTGCTATTTTGGTTCTAAAAGAGGCCAACCTCTAGATTTGCTCAGTTCGCATTACTTGTGTGAATTAACTCGGAGAATTCCTAATTTCTGTTCACAACGTGGTATTTTAGCATATGTTTCTAGGGTAAGTGCTCTAATTTAGATATTTGCATAGGCTGCAGATACTGTTTCTCCCATACTCTCTCTCCTCTACAGTACAATTTGGGTTTCCGCATTAGAATTACCCTGCCTCTTTCACTAATGTAGAAACTACTGAGTGGGAAAACTTGGAGTTCTAAACTTTTACGACTCAACTAGCTGACCCCCTATGTAATATTTATGCTAGAATACATGATTTATAGCTATAGTCCTTTTTGTATTAAGGTTTAATGGTTTACAATTTCTTTTAGACTGGACTTCCGCGTTAATCTTTAGACGTTTACTGTCTTGTATTCCACGTTAGCTTCAAAGTGCCTGGCAAGATGTTTCTTGTATATCACCTTGCTGAGTTTCATGAGGTAATCTTTCTGGATTCCTCTCTACCTGTAGTTGGACCAAGAGAATGTCAGTTGGTCCTTGCAAGCTTACTGGGTGCTTCATGGTGGGAGTAGTTCTTCTGTATCAGAAGTACAATTCTCTCAACGCAAGGGTAAAGGGTTCGACTCAAAGCCTCCAAAGTAGGGTAGAAGATTCGTTTTCTCAAATATGTAAAGCACACTGTTCCCGGGTACTGGGTACTTGAAAAAGGTAACGCCATCCCCTGTGCGGTACGCACGTGCCATGAATGACGCATGGGGGATGTGGTGGTAGCGATCAACATATTTTAGACCTACGGTAGGGAGTGAGGTGGGGTGGTGAGTCCCACGCTCAATCGCTTTTACCTTCCCAAGGAACTCAGGAGTACCAAGGACAACTCAGAGCGCCACGCATGGAGACACTGCGAGAAAAGTCTCCAGTGTCCTATCCAGGATTTGAGCCACAGGCCGCTCACTTCGTAGTCAGACGCACTACTGCCTGAGCTACGGCAACTCATTGCGGACTGGGTAGAAGATATATTTTCCAAAAGTGAAATTTTCTTAGTAGAAGATTGCTGTTCTAGATTTCACTCTTCAAAGGTTTGTTGTTAACCATGTGATTGCACCTTGACGACTTGCTGCTTCAGGATAGTACGGTCACAAACTATTTCGAACACCACCGGAACGTCTAGTGGAATTTCCTCTCTTGTATTCTCAGAGATGGAGCCAGGCTCCAAACCTCGACCAACACTGTCAAATATATACATTCTTAGAACGGGAAATATCAGTAAAGGGCCCTTTCTGATGCAAGTTGCACCATACCTTCTGCGCACCTACTATTCCTCTTGTTCAAACATTATCGTTCTTCGAATCCCACCTTAATCGGCTACATAAATAGCAACTGAAATAATGTCATTATAAGAATAGATTGCAAAATGATGAAACTTTCCCGTTAGATAAAGCAAACACCTGATAAGATTGTTTCGAAGTCCTTTTGACATCTTCCAGATGCCATATTTCTTATTATTGACATTTTTTATTTCTTGGGAGGGCCAATTGCCTCTCCCAGCCTCCTCTAAATGACGCCACTGCTCATCAATACATTCACCAAAAGGTACACGAAGAAAGACATGTCAAAAGTCCAATTCAAAAAACACTTTAAAGTTTATCAATTAATAATACCTTAAAGTAACAAAAGTTAGTATTGTTTCTTAATTCCATTACTGGGATATTGATTTACATTTATACATATAAATTTGAAGTAAGAGTAACATTATTTTAAATACACACATTTTGTTCATATAAAAGGTTTATGGTAACAGGTTTCCAAGGTGTAAGCAAGTTGAAAATGATTGCGAACTACTATTCTAAAGTGAAATTCACGTCAGAAGTCCTGGTGATAGGATCCAGTGCTGGAAACAGACCTGACATTTCCCTGGGATGATCTCCAGTATGAAGTCTGCTTTCCATGTTGTCAGTGACACTCTGGACTATCTAGTCCCTTCACCATCTCTTTAACTTCTTTATCATTCATCAGGACTTCGTACTAGCCTTTAATTTAATTAATTAAATAGGAAATTCTCGCAGACACACTACTCTGTCGTTCAGCTTTCATAATGGTAGTATTTAGTTTGTCCAGAGACAAGGAGAGTAGTAACATCTCTTCCAAACTATCAGTCATCAAGGCAAGATCTTCCAAAAAAGTGTAGATTCTCTACATCTGCACAATATCGCCATTTCTTTCCTATCTGTAAATTAAAAATATATGGCCAATTAAGCTTTCCAAACAGCCTTTCTGGCTCTAGCTGGAAAATCATTTCAAATTCAATGCATGGACTCTTTCGTATCATGAGTCTATCTCACAACAGGATGCAGTGGAATGAAATCAGTTGTTTTTTGGCATTAGTTGTGCAATGAATAGAATCGTTCATTTGATTTATTGAACAACCGGTTTGAGCGATTTTATTCGAAAATAAAATTTATCCTAGTTTAATACCAACACGGGAAATGCAAGTGTAACAAAATTCCGATTGATGTACCACGACTACTGATAATTTTTCCTAGATTCAGGATATAGTCAAAACATCATGACTAATGTTATCGCATGCACCTCTATTATTCCTTGTGTTGAAACAAGTACAAATACATAGTAATAAAGAAAAGGAAGTGTGAAGGAGCAAGGAGATTTGTCAATATGTTGCTGAAGTGTTGGAGGACATTTGTCAACATGTTGAAGCACAACTCCATAACTTTACCAAGAGAAAAATGTTCAGATAGGTAACAGGAGAATACGAATACGTCTCTTGCACTGGTGAAATGAATCAATGAATTCCAAAATGTTCTAGGAAGACTGAGCACAGCTCCTCTTTAACAGAGAAAGTTCCTGTGCGACTGCGTTCAATGTCGTAACGTGTGGAAGTCACCGCACGATACGATACTATCGCTATCGGAGGCGTCAACGAAAATATGTCCTTACGTGTGAAAGTGCTTTAAGAAGTATCTCAATCCAATTTCGCTTAAGAATTTACATTCGATCATAAATTGAATAAATCCCGTTAAAACAAGAAGTTTTATACTTAGTAACCGTTCTAAGTCTACAACATAAATTGTGTTCATAATGATAGGTTCTAATTAAAACTCAAAAATTAGAAAACTTACCTTCTGTATCCTAAATAGTCTGTTAAACTTCAGTAATGCCTCTGTTCGTGTACTATGTTCCAAGCCAAACGTGTCTGGCTTCAACTCAATTGGCATAATGGAAAGAAGTTCCAACAGAAAACCCAATTGCTTCAATCTAGTTAAGGCAATGGATTTTATATCAATAATAAGGTCTGTGAAAGAGAGTAATATGCGAAAGAAAATTTCTGTTAAAATTGGTAGATTTTGTAGCAGCTTATTGACACAATGAAAGCATTTTTTATTGTATGCCTGTTTTACAATAAATTATTTCGTTTTACTGAAAAGCTCCTGGCACAAAAATCACACAAAATTTTTACCAAAAATGAACTTTATATGAACCCACTGAAAATATGTTAGTATTTTGTGCTCAATGAGTCTTTTTATGGACTTCTTACTCTTAGTGTATATTTTGCACACATTAAATTCATATTTATCGAGATTCACATTATTTGGAGTACGTTTTCAGATCACTTTTAGTACATTTGCCACTATTAAGTGAGATTTTTGTGCATGAATTGGTTATCAGCACATCAAAACTTCATATGTTGTGCACTAAAAATGTGGTGTAGTTCATATTAATTTCATGTAAAGTTCTTATATTATGCACTAAAAACCATGGTAAAACTGGAACATATTGTGAACTTTTTCCGAGACATATTGTGCACTTTAAGTGTACATTGATTTTCAGTGTTCTTGTTTGTGTAATACTAGCCAGTACCGTATTTAGGTATAGGCTGTGTAGGCACGGGAGTAGAGTTTGTTCTTTAAACCTATTTGAACAGTACAGGAAAAGAAGGGGGTATATGTAAATTTAAAAAAAAAGAGTTGGCACTCGTAACAATTACTATACAATGGCAGCTAGCCGCTAGGAAAGTTCCAATCCAAAAGCGCAAATAGTCCATAAATTGCAGCGGTTTTTAGAATATGAAAAACGTGGGAGTGAACGGGAGAGTTAAACTTTAAAATGCGTTGTACGAGAAATAACATTTCTTGTACATCTCCCTCCCCCCTCCTTTCCTTGTACACTTCATCTGTATTGTTCATTGTTGATCAATTTCTCATATTGAACTATTTTCATTAGTATGTTTTGACACAATTTCTCATACCATTCATCAGGTTATCCCATGCACTTGTAGTGCCTACACTGTGCCTTAATCAAACAAATGAGTCATCTGCTGTTTAGCAGATGCCATTTTAATTACATATTACTGCTTGATGAGAAAATATGATTAAATAAAACTGTAAAGTTTAACCAAGTTACGCTAAGTATCATTTTCTCTAATGTTTTCGTTCAAGAATGTTTCTTCTTCGGATCATAAATCAAAGGTAACCGCGACTGTTTTTCGTTTTCACCCAAACTGTCCGCCTGTGCAAGAAAATTAACGTGGTAAACTTGACTATAGCTTCAACATGAATTGTCAATCAGGTAGATTCGAACTACCATCCTTTCCCGACTCGTTCAGGATAAAAAGTATTAACCTCAGAATTTGACGCCGGAGTCACCCGTTGACGTTGCCGTAAACTAGAGTGGATCGCGTATAAATAAAGAAAAAGCCTAACCTGACCTTTCTAAGCTAACCTAACCAATTTTTAGTAAAGTTTATAACATTTTAAAATGCATATATGAATAAAAAAATAAAGTTATTTTCTGAAGAAAAAAAAACATCACCACACCGGAAACTGAACCCAGGTCAGCGAATTAGCAGTTTGAAGCGGTAACCTCAACGCTAAAGCGCCAACTTACTAGCGATTGCTTGTCAGTGTTCTTTATGCAGTAATGCATCACGACACGCTCATGAGTCAAAACACGTGATGTTATACTTCCTACTCTGAATGACTCCTATCCTTTCTTGGAGAGCAGGTTTTTATTCGTCGACGCCATATTGAAGGTCAATCCACTAGACCAACCTCTTGAACTCGTTCGGCAAAGGGTCCAAAGAGGACTATCCTTTCCGAAAGTTCAGCCATATTTCTATTTTTACCCAGAAAACATAGCAAGATGTAAGGTATGAATACAATGGCGGAAGGGAAATATAAGTGGGAATGACTAACAGTTCAGCTTTTCTCTTCCTGAGGCTTACGTTCCTCGTCTTCTTCGCTGTCTACAATTCCTCAAGATTACAAGCACAACTAATGGTCACATAAAATAGCTATCTCTTTCTGGTGATCACTCAACAACCCTACAGAGCAGCGATTTCCCAACTTGGAGTTCGCGGAACAACCGGTCAGGTCTACAAAAAATATATTAATGTCGGGACTAATGTACTGCCAAAACTAGGGCCTAGTATTAAGACACTTGATGCTGTTGATTCAACTTATTTGTGTAAGTGTTCCTTTTTAAAGTTTGGCGTTTTTGACAAATAAATACAGAAACAGTCTTTCCGTAGAGGGCGATTTGAGACTACACAAGTTTCAACCCTGACATTGACTCTCTCGTTGGTGCAATAC
>JAGDQP010037327.1:884-18673 GCA_022664845.1 Lepisma saccharinum | reverse complement strand
TTTTCGCGAAGTAGGTGTGGTCGGTGCCCTAGTTCACGTCGCTGGTTAACGTCAAGTCACAAAGTGTTGTCAGGCGGATGGAATTTTCACGAAACCTGGAAAATCTGGGCCAAAAGTAAAAAAACAAAAACAAAAAAAAACGGAAATTTCGTTCAATAATTTTTGACGCTCTTTATGATCTAATTTTTAGTCATTTTGGAAGTAAACTTAGCAGGCGGGAAATTTTTACAAAAAAGAAGTGGTTAATTTTTCAGTATTTTGAGGGAAATATTGCGTTGGGAAACCTGACAACACTGTGTACCGAGACTAATGTGACTTGTGACTAGCGACAAAAACGGCAACTCGTGAAAACACAAGTTATTCGCTTGTGTAATAAAAAAATACCGAACTTGACTTACCTAACCTCAAGATGCGTTTGTTCACTAATTTTATTAAATTTCCTAATGCGTTTATATATAAAAGAAAAAAAGTAATATTCATCTTTAAAAAACTACACCAGGGTTCGACCCCGTGTTTCTTGGATTAGCTTTCCGACATTCTAGCAATACGCTAAATTGGCAAGTGGAACCACGTGGTTGGAAGTAATATTTATCTTTAAGGAGTAATGCAGATGCGCGAAAATGGCTCAGTCTCGGGTGCTTATCCTTTCTCTAGTCGCAAGTCATATTGTGTGGCATTATTACCTAACGAGCAAACAGGGTCAGACAGGGACACCGGGCCGCGCCCCCAAGATACAACATATGAAAGAAAATTTCGAACTGAGCGGAACAAGCTTTAAATCGGGAAAATCGGTTCTGTAGAAACCAAGAAACGTATATTTTGTTTGCGCCTTTTCTCGTAACAAGCGACTTGTAGGAGTCTGTGTACCAATATGATATAGTACCTCTTTTAGGACGAACTTATTACTTTGGTGTTTTAGGTAATTCAGCGACCTGGCAACGGTGAAATCTTTATCAGTTGTTTCCTATCTTCATGTGACTAGTCGCAATCGCAAATGAAAACAAGAGCATTAGGGCGGGGCCATTCTTGTGCAGGCGCAGTACACCTTAACCGTAAAAACTTACAAGCGGCTGACTCCCAGCTGCCAACGCAGTAACGGCCCGTGACCTAGAAAGCAAGTGAGGTACCGAAAGAAGTTTTCAAAAGGCATTGAATATTAATGTTCTAATTATTTATCTTCCTCATTTATATTAGTAAGTCGTCCGTGCTGGTAACTACAGGGTATAAATGTCAATTTGTTCGGGAATAGCGATTATGATTTCTATATTTTATACCATCCAGGCATTCAGCTAGCAAGGCTTAGGAGACACCAGACACGTATCCAGAATTTGGTTTTGGGAGGTTTCCAAGTTGTGCCTGGGCACGAAATGTATAATAAATATATATCATTACGCCTCAAGTTATACTATTTTTCCATAAAACTCTGAATTTTGGGGGTCTGAACCCCCCGGACGCACCCTCTAAATACGTCCCTGAAAGACACTAGAAAACTTCTATCAACAATAGAAAGTTTTACCCGTTGCAGAATTAGAGTAGACTTTTTTCATCACTAAAATTATTATAACATTGTATAATGGAATTGGCAGGGTAATAATGAAGCCAGTGCACACAAGGGCGCCACCCCAGCACCTTCAATAGATATCATGGAGTGGAGCGCTCTGCATCTTTGTGTTACGCCTACTTTATTTATTTATTTTTCAAACCTTTGTTTTGCGTACAAATTTTCTATTTTGTGACAGACTGAATCTGATAGTTTTACACTTAGAAGACCTTATTGTTCGTGGCATTGTTTAATTAAAAGCTACAACAATTTAAGGAGCTCAATAAATCATGTTTGCAACTAAAAAATGAAAAACAAAAAGGACATAACAGATCTGCAATTTCTACTGTCATTTCGGTGTGCATCCGACACGTGATCTAAGATTTCTATATGTCTGGTGTGATCACTGTGACAATTTCGCATCTGTGACTATTACTATCTGTACGTCGCAGATCGTGGATGTCAAGTGACGGTGATCTTTACGTGAAAAATGGAAAACCACACTCTCAGGAAACTCTCTAAGTACTAACACACGAAAAAAGAACAAAATCAGAATTGCCATGACAATTCATGTAGTTTCTACAGTTTTCTTATACATGTTCACATTTCGAGTGAGTTATCTACGCAACCACGTACCGACTACAATTGCAAACTACAATTTAACAGCACGTCTGAATTTCAAGAACCTTCCTAAGGTAAACACGATTGTTTCTTAATATAGTTATAAACCGTCAAATCTAACGTGTACCATTTGATAAAAATAGCCATTTCTGGCTACCCTGCTTTCCTAGCGAGGCATACTTGTAACAGCTTCAAACACGTGCGTCTACCCGCAGGTCACTGGAATTAAAATGGCGGCTTACTAAAGCGGATGTGACGTCTTTTGTTTCTTCGGGTTATCTGACCTACGAAAGCAAAGCTGTTTGTCCGCTGATGTTAGGATGGTAGAAGAATGAATTTTTATTCTATGGCGAGGATGTAATGTAAAATATGTCGAACTTATATCAAAATACGCACACAAATGTAGTAAATGTAATACCGGGTAAGAAACTCAATCGGGACTAAGGAAGCACAAAAGGCAGTGTGGAATCGTGCAAATCGGTAATAAATTTTGCGAACAAGGTAGTTCGTATTCATGCAAAATTGTTAAGGAGTTACATGCACATCCTGTCTCTAAAGTCCACTTTAGACGATACATTTTCTCGTACCATCTCTCGTGTAATAGAATATACAAGACTTTCCGTGCGATAAATCATACACTATTTTATGATCACACGGTACAATTTGAATACGAGAGAGTACTGATGAAACTTGTATAGCTTATAGTTCTGACATCTCAAGATCTTAAGGCAATTACGTCACAGTCATTTGTGAAAGTAGCTCATTTTAATCAATAAAGAGGAATTGAAATAACAATGAATCTTGAGTTAGCAGTTATTTCGTTAGCACTACTCCTACCATAGAGCAATGGAAACACTTCAAAATCCGACGTTTTACTTTCCTATAGTCATGAAAGATACTAAAATACATGAAAATACGAAACTAATGAGCAATGTAGCTTTTGTGTGATTCCTATGCACAGAAAACTCCCCCACATAAGGTAAATGGATATGCATGGAAAAACTTATTTATAAAAGGGCGATACTTGACTCGTGTCTAACCGATGCTAATCATGAGTTCACAAACCTGGATCACAAGGGTATAAACCATCATTAGAGTCATATTCAACCTTTTTCTATCCATTGCTGGATGAAGGCACTGGTCTATCCACATATGTCAGTTTGTCATGTAGTTCTACATACATCCTCATCCATAAATATTCATGGAAGAAGAAAGTATCTGAACAAAATATTTAAAATAATAAAATTGCATTTGGACGTCGTCTCGGACGCCATGCGCTGGGTATATCTTGTTCGTTTCTTTCATTAATACTTTACGAGTATTATATACGAGCCTCTTTAATAAGAAATTGTCGTCCATCTTTCTGCTCTTCTCCACTCGAACAAATTGAGAACAAGAATTCGAAGAATACGAACCTGTTAATAACTATCTTTCTCTTGGCACGAATCCATTCAGTTGTCTTCCTAGCATGCATTATTCCATTGCTTTTAATTAATCTTTGAGTGTTTTACGCATTCAGTGTCCAGGTTTCACAGCTGTACATCGTCATAGGTGATGATTACACTGATTATAAACTTTACACTTGAGATATACTCGTAGTTTATTTGAAAATAACGTATAGTCTTCCAAATAAGAATTCAAATTTAAACAAGACGTAATCTTATTTCAACAACGAGCAACATGTAATGTTGAACTCCTTAAATGGATTGTAAGGTAAATAAAAATTAATAACTCTACGTTCGATAGTGTAAACCTGGCATTGGATGTGTCCTATATAAACATACTTATCAATTATACCTATTGTTTTCCCCTGACTAAGGAACTTTATTTCCTTTGCAATAAAAATATGTAATATTGTGAAGTGGATAAATAGATTCCAGCTTCATCCAAATTTGAACTTTAGAACATGCCCTCTAAACAGTTTTTGAGAAATTGAATCTCCTTGCTTTACTCCTTTTCCAACGTTAACTCTTTACTTTCTTGATGTAGCCTAATAACAGAGGTGTGAGCCTAATAACAGATGTTTGTAATAACTTAATGTATGCAATTTCGAAGTCTTGATGTTCAGGTGATGCTCAAGTAATTTAAGTAGTGCTGTCAAGGAGACCGAATTGAAAGCTTTTACAAAATCTTTGAATCTCAGACATAGTGGACGTCCATATACCTTAGTTCTTTCCGTAACTTCATTCAATACTTGTATCTGATCCATTATGATAAATCCACAAGGAAATTCGCCCTTGTTCCCTTCCCAGGTTAAAATCTAACTCTCATTCAATAGATTCAAAATAACTTTGGTGAACATTTTGTATACTGTGGAAAGTATACAAGAAGTGGATCCATGGTTTATTGCATGCAGCATTGAATACCTACATCACCTTAAAATTTTTAGTAGCGTATAAACTAGAGTGCTTGAGTTGGTAAGCTTGCCGTAAGTTAAGCCTGAGTTATGCGGGAATCGGAAAAGTTCCATTTTAATTTTAATCATTAGGATCAGGAAAGAAGAGTCATTGGATTTGACAGCTTAAGAGATAATCTTTCAGATTGGTGGCCTGGAAAGATAAAGCTTATGATTCATACTACATGATGTAGCAACCAGAAAATAAATGTATACAACAGCTTTTAAGTCTATTTGAAAGAGTATTTTGGAAGAAAATATGATTCCCTTGAATAAGAAATTGTCAATGTATTTTTTTAACATTCAGAATCTTGTCAAGGCAATGAGTCCTTCTGGAAAGTTCAATCCAAGATTGTAGAGAAAGTTCATTCTTTCTTATTGCTTTTTCTTGATGGTATATTTGGTCAATATTGAGCATATTTATTTTAGTCAACTTTATTCTGTATGATTCATTATTGTTTAAATACTCAACTCGACTTCATGCTGTTTCACATCTCTGATGCAGGGAACCTTTACGTTACGTTCTAACTGGAATTCGAAGCTTCAAACTTGTAGTTTTAAACTTCAACTCGTCTTGGCTGTTCATATTCAATTTTGTTTTCGCTAACCACATAAAATAATGAATTCCTGAGAATTGCAATGTGAACATCTAAATACTTTCCTTGTCCAGGCAGAACTATAAAGAATCAAGAATTGATAACTTCAGATTAACACCAGATTAACTTAAGAATTAACTTACACAAAGATTTTGTCTATTTACTACATAGCCGATCTCAACGGGGATGAGGATGTGGCCTACAGCTGTACTACAGTGGCCTAGTACTTCGCATATTTTCGATCTATGGTACAAACTAAGCTAAGTTGTAGTGATCAGTTCTATATTTGATTATCCTTTTCTGCCTAAGGCGCTCACGAGTACCAAGCATACTCCGACACTCAATGGGTCCAGGTTGGGGTAAGGTGGGTGGCACAAGCTGTCAAAGCCTAGATATATCAAACGACTAAAACTGAAAATACTGTCCTGACATCGGAGTGATCTAATAAGGCTCACTAATTCAAGTACTGACCTCCAACACTGTTCGAATCCAAGATCCCCCAGATGCTACGTTAATAGAAATTTAAGCCAACTTGGTTACTCAATTTGATACGAGGTTGAGTGCACCTCAGACTAAAAGGCAAGGACCAGTATGAATAATGTTTTCAGTGTCGTGACCAGACAGACCACCCTATTCCTAGCCAAGAGACATTCCGCCTGTTTGAGTCATGTTAACTTCACAAGGTAAAACTACGAGATAAAATAAGAAAGAAAACATAGAATGCTTAAGCAGTGGCTTGGTAATATTTTTTTCTGGAGATTCCTTTCTTCAAATCACTTTAATACTTCCAAAACTTCTTTGAACATTGCATTGCAATGTGAACAAGTTATTAATTAAATAGAATACGAAATTATTAAAATACTTGAATATTACACAGCAGTGTTGCCAACTAGGTAAATAAAAGTAAATAATAACGAGAATTCGAAACTAAAAACTTTGGAACATAGCAACGCAATGTGAACATACAATTACTTGCGAGAAACATAAAATTACCAGTGTTGCCAACTATGTAAAATAAATAAAACGAACAATATTGTTGTAGGAAATAAAATTTTACTGTACGTAATCAATGTAAGTACAATTCTTGTTACAAATACAAGTTCAGAGCGTCAGAGATTACACAAAATCAAGTTATTAGTTATTTACAAGTTTGTATAATTTTTAATGGTTCATATGTTGAATACTCATAAAATTTCTTTATCAATACAAACAAGGTATACAAAAAGATCAATTTATTTTTCGTTAATTACATTTTTTACTTGAAACAATATCCGTAAGGTAAGGTATGGTAAACCTCGTTATTGGAAGAATTTTGTGTACGCCTTTTGGTGCCTACCTCTTGGTGGCGTTTACTTTGTCTTTTAGAGACAATCTTATATCCTGATTTGCACAATATTTGTTTGGATTGCAAATTACTTTACTGTCATATTTCTGAGTTAACAAATCATAAAAGTGTTGAAAATTTATGGTCTGACCTGTACGATAATCGGACACCTCGAACTTTGCAAACCTCGTCAATATTTTCTGTAATTAAATTTTGTATCCGGTAAGAGTAATTTTTGCACCAGCACCAATTAAGATGTACATTTCCCACCTCTGGTATTTATCTAGTTAATTCTCCTAATAGTTGCCTAAAGGTAACAAGACTGGCTCATCACGTCGTTGTATATAAATAATACTACCTGTACCACAGTAAATTATTCTCTCAATCCCAACACTATCTAACATTTCAAACAATCGAAGTCTAGCCCATGAAGATATGAATGACGCAACAGCTAAATTTGTAAATTGATATGGTGAGTTCTTTTCCATGTCTTTGTATGTCCCTAAAAATTTTGTCCTACAAGAACTACACTTTGTATTTCAAAGTGAGATGATCTTACAAGCTCAAGGAATTCCTGAGCACCAGTTACAACATTTGTTTGTGGCAAATTGCTGCACTGGCTCCATTTACCAAACAGGTAGTTTAAGAAAATTTTTGAAATATACGCTAGCCCTTCATTATGTTCGATTTTGTCATTATTAAGACTTATTTCTTCATGGCGGGCATAATCTGCAATTTGCAGTACAATCAGGTGGAAACCAATTGGATTCTTGTTTCATTTTCAAAAAGCTATCACCATAGCTTTTGAACAATCAATCCCTCATTACCATTTCCCAAATTTCGTACGTATCAAGTATAACATACGCTTTCTTTAACGCAACATGAAGCTCAGGAGTTCAGAAGTCACCCTTGAAAGCACAACCTCCTGACTATGATTACAATCTCCAGTATTCAGCTCGTCCATGAAACTCCGGCACAGACCAAAAACGAGTTTGTTGTGAGAATTATATGAAAGAAGTGGAATAACAAGATCACTAGGCAGCAAAACTTTACAGAATACGAAACAATGTACTTTATTTGGATCGGGCATGTGCACTTGTCCAGTGAAACCTTTATGTATTTTCGCTTGACCCGTTGGAAGTGGTTTCTTAGACATAAACCCACGGATTCAAGGAACTGACTTCAGCATATTCCAGATATTCGTTTTTATCACATTTGTACAATGCACGAAAACCTTCTGTACGCCATCCCTTAAATGCGTCTTTCGGATGTAATGGTTCTTCAACATTAAGGCAATATTCTTGAATGAATGGTTAAATTTCAGGAGAGGTTTTAACAGTCTTATCCCATTCGCATTCCCATTGTTCAACAATCTTTACTCAACAATTATTTTCAAGAAATTATTTGTTTGCTAACGTTGCATCATACAGGTCCTGTAAGGTATGCCCTTCAACATCAATAGGAAGATTTCGAAGTTGCGATATACAACTATGTCCGTGCCAGTAGTACCCCTAGAATTCGAAGCCAGTACGACTCTTTTTATAATTTCCATCCTATTTAAAATATCTGAATTGTACCTCACCACCATTTTCAGCCGTGCTGAGTGTAATGTTGCGTTTATGTTCCATATACTTAAGCCATTGGCGTTCTTTCTTACTTTGATGATCACGATGATAGGACCCTAATGGAGGAATAATTGGAATATTGTTTACAATTAATCGTACAATTTTATGACCTTGTGCAATAATATGAGATATCAAATTTTGATGTTCTAAGAGACTTCATGCTACAAAAAACATGTCAAACCAAGGCCCATTGTGTGAAAGCGCCACCACCTTTGTAAACTTCGGACCTTGTTGGAGCGCATGAAAAATAAATGTTTTCATGTTATAAAATACAAACTCTGAATTACCTTCTGAATTACCACACACAGGACACTTATGATTTACATCATCCATATCTTTACATTTATATCACCGATGACTTGCGCAAATTAAGTTGGGTTGTAACTCATCCACCATTTTCATCTATTTCCAACAACACTGTCTCAATATCAAATATCATATACAGAAAACTATCTACCTGTTTTGGTTTTGTTGGCTTTACAAAACATGAATGCAATTCATCCTCATACATCAAACACAGTTTACAAAAATGCTCATCACAAACATGTTTAGACTTTGTTACGCATATCAATCTGGACACCACACTGAAAACAAAATTGTACATACTCACGTACAGATTTACATTTTTCTTTTGAATTGTGGCTATCAAAACATTTTTGATTTGGGAATGTACGCTAACACTTATTACACTGAATTTTACTTTCATCACTGTTTTCCGTTTCTGGATGATACTCTTCATAATACCTACATAAATATTCACATTTATGAAAGCGACGTTCCTTATAGGGGGTAAGACAATGATAACAATAACCATCACTCCCCCAAAATGCTGTAATGGTCTCAATTACATCGTAGTGGTTGTCTTCATATGGCAAAAATAATTTTCTCTCTGCTGATGACCCAACATACATCTTGATATACTCTCGTGTATCTGACATACGTGCATTCATTATAATTTGATATTCGTCTCCAAAATACTTTTGGAACTTATCCACATCTTCAATGCTGCCTCCATTCTTATTAAGTAAATCTACGCCTGCCGAGTAACAATTCTCTAGCTTCAGATGCCCACTTCTTAGGATGATTCTTCATATAATTTGATTTTCCAAATTCTTTACTCGCTCGTAGTTTTGCTAATACTAACGCACGAGCAAGGCAATTGGGAAGTTCATAAACTGGAATTGTGTGCTTCTAGAGATAATCTACAAATGGTAAAAATTTGACTCTCTCTGGTCATCCCTGGCCTCGAATAGGATCGGTGATGTCTACTTTGATTACTACCTTCTCGCCTAACAAGAATGTCTCATTCGAGTTTAGAACATTTTCAATCTTTCTCAAAATATCTTCTCCATTAATATGGTTTCGAAATTTAAATGGGATGTATATTGTTTTCTTCTAACTTTCAATTCGAACCTTTTATAGTAAAAGCAACCTTTGAATTGGGATCTACATCGTGAAGTAAATGGTTCGTTGCGAATCGAAGTAGATTCGTTACAAACTCCTCCGGATCCTTAATTGATATTGCTAATGAATTAATTGTGATTTCTCGTCCATGTAAAGGATAATTAGGATAAGGTTTACGACGTACACTTACAATTTCAAATTGAGGTCCTGGCCCTTCACCATAAATCATAAGTGCATGATGTTCTTCCTTCCATTGTTCCACAGTAATATTAATCACTTCATCATAATCGTCACTGCTCACCGTCGCTATAGCAACTGATCACTATCCTCCTCCGTCATACTAAGTTCGTTATCCTCACCATCTGACATATTACACACATCACTCTTACTACAATCACCATCTTCATCTAGAATGTATTCACAAATGTCTTCATGACTCCATGACTCCAAAGTAACATCGCGATACTCTTGTATATCCACTCCAAAGAATAGTGCTGCTTCATCCGTAATTAGTTGAGTAGAATCGTCGAATTATTCATAATAATACTTCCAAGCAAGCTATTTGCTTTCCATAGTAGTGAAAAATCCATAATCTGTAAGGTCTAAAATGTCTTGAGAATTTACACAGGCTTGTAGAACTGCTTCCTCGTCATTCCAATAATAATACAGCAGGTAATGAAGCAAAGCTCTAACTCACTTATACGAGGTTTAAATCCCAGCATCTTGTAGTAACAAAACTAAGTCTAACAATCAAGTAGCATTGCAGGGTCGTCATACCCTTGATGCTCCTGAGCAGCAAGCATGGCATCAATAGAATTTTTCATCTCGATGGAATCGAAAAGCAAAGTTTCTAATCGCAGCAAACAGCAAGACTTCCTCGCACAATTTCTGAGCACAGAGAAAAAAATTCATCGTAGCAGTGAGTCAAATACCAAGTTGATAGAGCACTAAAGGAAGCCTATTTTCTTCGCAACGTACCAGTCAATCAAAACACCAAGTTGATAGAGAGTAGGAGATAAGATTCCACAGCTAAATCTTCACACTTCAAAAGCTAGATACAAATACTGACATGATGGAAATATTTGACGGATATATCATGAGAGCTCGGACGCGAAAAAACTATCATACAAGGGTACCAAGAGGGGAGGGGGTAATAAGAAGGATAATATAATATGAGCAGAACAGTTGAGCAGTATCAAGTAGAGAGAAAATATTAGCTGGTTCACGAATTGCTTATTTAGATGATCGGATTAATACTAATCCACTTATGTAACAAAAGAGAAATTTTATTTCAAAAACATTTAAGTACAAGTTTCACGGGAAGGTCTCGTAAAACCTTCTCGAATAGTTCCGTTTACATCTGCCGACATCATCATCTACAGAATTTCCCGTACCAATCTCGTTTTTACATGACAACAGACCATTAAATTTACGAGAATATTATTTCTAACAGTTATTTCTGTAGTAATATTTCTGTATGAATAGTACTTCTGTCGTCCACTTCAATAATGTCCTTTCAATCGGGGCAGTATTCGCAATCAGCAGAAATTATTCATCGATTTCACCTTGTTAGAGCTATGTCTCTTAACCCATCTTGACTAAAAATCCAATTAATTATAATATTTTTAGGAGTCGACATTACATTCCTTCCACAGCACTTCTTAGGTTTAAGATGAATACATCGACGATACTCTGATTATTACGACGCATATATAACTTGAAATATGGTCTTGAGTGTAGGCTCCCTCTTATCACTTATTGCAGTTCTTATACTAGTATTCATCCTGTGAGAAGCTCTTGCCAGCTCCCGACCTATCCTATTCTCAGACCAACAACCAACTTCACTCGAATATCAAAATCTACCCTTAGTAGATCATAGTTGCGCAGAAATCCCTCTTGTAAGTATTTAATATCTAAGGTGACAGATAAGTGCATTGGAACTAAGCTCCGAAAATAAGACCAAATTGTCTTTCTTAGAAATGGCTACCTGAAACCAATTAAGCCTTTAAGATGCTAGATCCCCGATTATACAACAAATAACCTTCTTCCACGATCATATTATACTTATTATAGTAATAATCACATTTCTTGTAGGTTACTTACTGATCTCTATCATATTCAACAAATACATCAATCGACACCTTTTAAAGGGCCAAACCTTAGAAACCATCTGAAATATCCTACCAGCATCTATATTAATTTTTATTGTTCTACCATCCTTACGTCTTCTTTATTTAATTGATCAAATCAACCAGCCCTCCGTCACCTTAAAAGTAATTGACCATCAATTATACTGAAGCTACGAATATTCAGACTTTGCTCACACATAATTTGATTAGTATATATTCCCAATTAATTAAATAAAAAACCAGGGATTAAGACAAGTTTCTAAAATAATCATGAATTTCTCATTTGTTAAGTGGGGGCAAAGAACCGATCTCCCAGAAACTCGAATTGTGAGTGGTGCAAAAGCTTCCTGGAAATTCTACGGTCGCCTTATTTGGAAGTTCAACATGTAACACCTATAACATAAAAAAATTACAAGTAACGTATAAAGATTTTGAACATGAAAACTCACCTCACGCCTTCACAAACGTTGGAGTAGTAGCCTTCATATCCTCATTGGCTAGGGTTCGATTATATGAATTACTGGACACTGTAGGTATGGAACGTCTGCCTTTACTGTGACACGAATTCAGTCATATACATTGGACAATTAACGAATTAAATAGAAGACGGTTGAGAAATGCAAATCTTTATTGGTTTAGTTGCAAAAATTACAGTTACGTTAAAAAGAATCTAGTTACAGGTGAAGTGAAGTATATTTGCAAAGTGCGAGGTATAACTGAATTATCGGGAGAAAAGGGATATTAATTTTGATCAGTATAATAAGTTAGTCCTTGAACAGTATGATAGTCGTGAAGTTTATCTTAGGTCCAAACAATATCTTATGCAAACCAGGCTACAAAATCGTTT
Source organism: Lepisma saccharinum (assembly GCA_022664845.1). Classification (NCBI taxonomy): domain Eukaryota; kingdom Metazoa; phylum Arthropoda; class Insecta; order Zygentoma; family Lepismatidae; genus Lepisma; species Lepisma saccharinum. Next base: position 6,192 of record JAGDQP010037327.1, on the reverse strand, counting down.
CCAAAAGGCAGGCGAAAACACATCGAGTGGTAAATAATAAGAGACGTTAGCTTAATCCATCAAACATAGCAGATTATTCTAGTCTTCCCCATGGTTTTTGTAGCGAATTATTGTTAACGGTATATTATTCAAGAAATGTAAAGTAACAGTTTTATTCAATCGCTCAGAAAACTTGTATAATAACAAAATACTTTTTTCAAGTTACAAATTGCAAAGTTGTGAACCGATATTTTTGTAAAGCAAAAACGTTTTTGTAGAACAAAAGACTGAAAAAAGTTTTTTGTTGTGAAAACCTTTTTGTAAACTAAAAACTTTCTTGTAAAAGTAAAAAAAAACATTTTGAAAACTTTTCGTAAAAGAAAAACTAAATTTTTGTAGAACAAAAAACTGAAGAACTTTTTGTAAAGTAAAACTTTTTGAGAAACTAGAAACATAAATCACTTTTGTAAGTTTTATTGGATTGCATGTTGAATGTTCACAAAACCTCTGTAAACCTTGTGAATTTCATCTTCCAAGTTAGGAAAAGTTTTGTTGGTGTTTACAATGTTATTGTCCTAGTATATTTAGTGGTCACTCAAATCAGACTTGTAAGGTAGAGATGTTAAACAGGCTTTCATTGTATCAGAAATATAATGCAGATCAGAATATTTGTGACGACTTTTATATTCAAACACCATTTCCATTGTACCGGAAAAATATTTTCTATGGCTTGACTTTACTCTTTTTGTTTATTTATCACTGTTTTGTAGTACTTGTCTCCAATCACAATATTTTGTACCACTTGACTTTTTATTACAGCATTGTTTGTAACACTTGTCTGGAAAACGTATAAGAAATAGCAAAACTATTCATTAGTTTGTATCAGCTGTCTGTATTCCCAATATTTTCGTACTACTTGCAAATGTTTGTTTATGGCTTGATTATGCACAATAAAAAGTTTCTTGTTCAATAAAATCATTGTTTTTATTTCAATTACCTCACAAACAACATTCAAAAGCACGTGTAACCATTCTTTCGTCCAGAGAAGAACGTAGAGTTTGTCTAAGGACTCCGTACTTGCAATCATTCTTTGGTAAGTTTTTAAAAATTCTCCAATATATGTTCACTATCTCCATGTATCTGTTAATTTTCGTAGATTTCATCGCAAATGACACAGTACGGTAAGGTTTCTATCACGTCCTTTTGGAGGGTTGCCATTGAGAGGTGAATACAGTCGTGACTACCTGACTCAATGGGGATATGGCTATAACATGCCAGGCAGATGAACGGGACATTCGGTTTCCAATGTTGTATGCTGAGCTGGCTGTAAGACTGCAACAATTTACATATGGCCATCGTTGGAGCAACTAAATTAAAAACAATCGTTCAAACTCTTTTATGTACTTTACTGACCAACCAGAATAAAGAATATGATTCAGCAGTGTTAGCCTCTAAAAATGTGTATATGAACATATCTGGTAAAATCAGACAAGCAGAAAACGTTAAACTGTTCAGATAGAAAACCTGAATGAGTGAGTTATTTATTAAATTATTGTAGGATAGCAACACTTCCGACCTTTTGGTCCTATGCTGTTTATAGAGAACAAATACTATATAATGTCAGCAGTGTTGGTCTTGTTGGCAACACTTGAAGTCATTGAGTTAGTGTACTGTTCCTACATATAAAATAACATAAACCATGAATAATGATATGTTTAATCAATTAATCCTAGTTAGCAACACTTTGTCTCACTAGCAACACTTGGTCACCATCACCGATGAATTGCAAGTTGTTCTGTGAAAATCATTAAAGACTGAAATGATTACAGACTGTGCTGTGAAAATCATATACTTGACTTGTGTCATAGTTGCCTGAACGTCTTAATTAGTACGTACAGCTATGAAATATGAAAACTGTCTATCTTGTTACCACCCCTTCTAATCTGCACTTGAAGCAATATTTTATTTAACAAGTTCGAATTCCATGGCTATTCTCTTCATTTCATTTTGTTTTGTTTTTAGTACTGCTATAAATATATCATTTCAGAGTCTAATTCAAAATATATGAGTGAAAAATAAAGTAGATCTACCTTCCACTATATTCTCCTGATCTCAGCCAGAACTGGCTAAAGTCAAATCTCAGTGTCACTCACAAGAGGCTAATATTGGACTAAATAAAGCGGCTGGAAGTTATCATCCGTTCTCTACCCAATCTTGAACTTCTGCAAGCTGTCTCCAAAAACTGTAACATTCCGTTTTTTCTGCTTACTTTCAAAATAAGAAGACATGGAGAAGACATAAGTGAAAGACCTGCCGCTTCACTTGTTAATAATAAAGTTAAACCGAATTCCATACAGGTATAGTAATGTACACTTTAAAATTTGTCATCAGGGTAACTTGTAGATTTACATTCCCACTAGAGGCAAGTGGTTCGGAGTCCACCTTAAAACTATGGGTCCCATCCTTAAAATGTTGTCAACGCAATGGCAAGAATGAACACAACACAGGAATCCCGCAACTACAATATGTTTGACCGATATCAGTTAGACATTACACATGTAAAACTACTCAGATTATGAACAATCAAGAGATGCATGCTAGGAATAAAAGTCCGAGACACACCTAAAGCAACACCTACATAACAAATAAGATTCAATAAAATCATAGGAACCTAAGATGTCTTGGGAAATGTGTAGATGCATGCTAGACATAACTAGAAGGAAGAAGGACATTGTATTTAATGCTGTGAAATGTAAACTTCATTACATAAGTATAGAATCCATTAAGTGATATTCTAGATTCCCTACGGGAACGAAAGATATCTTGGAAAATCAGCAGATGCATGCTAGGTATAATTAGAAGGACATCCGATTGGTTTTAATGCACTGAAATGTAAACTTCATTACATAACCATCCAAGTAATCAGATGTCGCTTTCGAACATTCCACGCTTTAGGACAACGTTCTAACATTATTACAAAATCGGGTCTTGTTACCTCTTAAACTTACGTATAACCTGTTATTTTCCCCAGTACGTTTACTTTAATATCACAATAATACTCATCATAGCAATTCAAACAGCATTTCTTTGATAGCAAATACATATTGAGGCTGTCGAAGCTTTATCTATCTTCCTGATTATATAATGTATACATATGCTACGCTTATTTCACTTAATAAACGTTTTTTAGAGAGATAATATAACCGACCGAACTTTGTATTGTATCTTACTTTATTTCATAATTCCTCAAATAATATCTCACTTTTATTCCAAACTTACGTCTTTTCTCTCTAATGTTCTTTTCTTGTAAACAGATTTTAAGTCATTCAGAAGTTAGAGGAAGTACGAAAAATACATGATCTACTTATATTCTTCAAAACAAAAATGTTGTGTCAATCGACATGCAGGAATATATTTCCGACCAACCAAGGTCGGGGGTTGCTCTGATTTCGTATTCAAATACGCATCCTTGATGGCGCAAGTGGTAACATTAGCACAATACATTCTTTCTTCATTAGAGAGTTGTTCCTGAGATTGATGTTAGGTTCCCTCACCCGTACAAGGTGGCGCTGATAGATCAATTGTTTTTATTTCCATAATACAAGGGCGTGCATTATCGACTTCCATGTAGCAGCAATAAAAAGAAGAAAAACGTTTTTTACAAGTAACCTCAACTACTACAAGATTCTACTAGTTAATTACTGTAAACCCTACTTCTAGAGAGAGATGGAGGGAATTAAGATACAAGAGGGAAAAACGAGGAAATCCAAGATAAAAAGCAGTTATCAAGCAAGTGTAGTTTATCAATCATACAGGGATAAATGTATTTATAAAGCTTAAATAGTATATGCACTATGTATATTGAGTATAGAGCGACTCGTTTATTTATAATATAGCATAATTTCTTACAATTTTTACAGTAGTATATACTGTTCTGATCATAATTGCTGAATATCCTAAATATTAACAGAATATCGTACGTAATCTTGCTATTTCTATAGAGTTTTATTATACACTATGTACAGGGAAACTGTAGTGTTCCACTAAAGGTCGGTTTAGACGACAGCATTTATGCTACGAGGAATCTTACGATTAGCAGTAGTGCCAGAGTGTGAAAGCAAGAATGCTACAATAGGGCAAGATGCTATGGTATAAATCCATAACTTTTTCTTTTTACGCTGGCACACTGCTTTCGCACGATACGATACATCGTACGATAAATTGTATCGTCTAAAGCGGCCTTTAGACTCCAAATTATCCGAAATCTTGACAAATGTGAAGCCAAAACGACGCAATCTTGCCACTACTTGTTAAAAGAACCATAAAAGTTAACTATATTGTAAATGATGGTTTAACATATTATTTTCTTTGGTCACTGCATAGAATATACAGTATATGGACAAAAAAGTGGGTACCATGCTGAACATTGATTGTTGCATATTGTTACCATTCCCCCATTGCATAGAATACACATGTCCATTGCATATGGACAAAAAGTGGGTACCATGCTGAACATTGATTGTTTATCGTATTGCTATCATTGTAGACATTTAATAAATTATAATTACTATAATTTTAAGGTACTCGTTAAATAAAAATATTATTTACTACTACCACCTTCTCCATGAATTTGAATGTGTTTTAAGGCCTTTAGTCAACTATGGCTCAGGCCGTATGGATGAAGATGGGATGAATTGGTGGAATCAAGAAAGTGAGAGGAAACGGAAGCACCCTGAGAAAACCCACGCCACGGTGTTTGTCCACCACAAAGCCCACATGACATGATCAAGGATCGATTTTACGACCCCTAGCACCACCAGAGGCGAGAGCTCTACCAACTGAGCCACCGTGGCCCGCCCACCTCCTTCTATCACCTGCTCTACAAATGCCAGTGGGCGTAAATTCGAGTACTGTGTATAAAATCCTAAGGGGGTCTTCCCCCACTTCCCCCCTAAAATTGTAAGGATTGCCCTATTAAGACTACTTTTTTACTATCCCTTTTCCTGTAGTGCTCGCGGAGGGATGTTGTCCCTCATACTTGCTTAGGTATTAGATGTCTAAAATTGGATCTTTCTTTTTTAATGCAAGTATCTGTTCTCTGCAGGGGATCTCAAATCCTTGTTCTTGTTCATTTTTTCATATCATCTATATTTTCAACACAACTCACCCATTGCGAAATCCACCTTTGTAGTGAAATTGTATGGGTTGTAGCTTCACCTGTGCTCAATTCCTTTCGTATATGAACTTTTGGAAACTATTTGCTTTATCATATTTTAAATTAGAAAAACGCAGTTTACATAAGTAGGTAGGAGTTAACATTCGTTAATTA
>JAGDQP010037326.1:0-18674 GCA_022664845.1 Lepisma saccharinum | reverse complement strand
ATTTAAATTGTAAAGATGTTAGTTTGTAGGAATCTTGGAGGCATTTTGGGAACATTTTGAAAGTACTCAGAGATCAATACTATGTTATTTGTTTATTCCATTTACAAAATATATATATTTTCCATGGAGTTGACATTTTGTAACTTTTTTTCGTTGCCATGTTCCTTACAGTGAGAATGGAATCCCACAATGAAACATGAATGAAATGTTCAGTGTTTGGCTTCTCCTCATGATTATAGGAAACCGAAATTAAAATAAAATACTATGATTATGGGTTCCATGGAGTTGATGATTAATAAGTGAGACACATCTGATTTTAACTTTCTATTCCACAATAAGTCGACTGTAGAAGCATCTTCCTTCTAGTTCAACTGAAACGAGACTAAGTTGGATGAGTCCTGTCTAACGCATCCAAAATGTTGTTCAGTGTTGTCAGCTTCACACTTTCATTACAACTTTTTTGTCAGTCCATGAAGGTGATGAAGCTGATTTCATGTGTTTCAGTAAATGTAATTATCATATAAATAGGTTTATTTTCGATTTAATTACGATTCGTATTTCGAACTAAATTATTCTGAAGAATAATTGTTGAAAATTAATTGGAAAACTAAAAACAAATACTGAAAACATGCCTCAAACATGAAAATGAAGGTGAGCATCGTTCCATGCAGTTGATATTAAGCATATTTGAGGCAAAATAACAAATATTATTAAAATATGAAAGTGGCAAGAAACTGGCCGAGTTAGAAGAAGAGTTTTAAGAAGCAAAGAAAGTAATTTGGGGTTTATCTTTTGTGAGAAAAAATGCAGTTTCACAAAATTACTTATTTCTGGAGAATAACCTCGATGGTATATTGCAGGCAATGGTAATCCATATTCATTTGGCCTTTTTACATTATCTTTGCTGCTACATATCTTTTGGCGAGTAAAGTTCTCAGTGCCTGAGTTGAGATTTAGACCTCCAACTCTCACCGACGAGATTTAAAAGTCTGATGATCTGAGTTTGATCAGGCCAGTAGAAGGCTAGAGAGGAAAGGTATACAAAGTGGAGGGTTAGGTAGCGGCTAGCACTTTAACCTTACAGGGTATTTTTCGTACTGTGCTCCATATTTTTGGCCCATGGTTTATCCCACCATCAATTTTCTACAGATTGTCCATACATTAGACTCATTATAGTCTTGTGAATGACAACTTTACGCTACATGTAGTTTGGTATATTATTTATGTAATTATTGTTTAATTACCAGCCTTGTTGAATGCTTAATACAGCAATAGGTATTGATGATAAAATGACAATCGCGATATTACAAGCAGTATTCCGTATTTGTTCTGATTTAATGTAATCACATCTTATTTTAAGTATCACACAACTGTATTCAATTGGCCGTAGGCTTAACATGTAAAGAGAAACCATTATATGGTAAAGCCTTCCTAATACTATTGTTTTATCTATATTTAACGACAATAAGTACATGGAAGAGAATACCCACAGTTTAATGCACTGAGAGCTTTACTGTCTCGATACTACATGTTACATTGTGCTTCGCTAATTATCTAAACGTTTTTGTCTCGTTTATTAAATCTTTAACTTAAGAGAAAAAAGAATAAATCGACAATCTTCCATTGATCTTTCGTTCGCCTGTAGTCACAAGGTTTGTTCTGTAGGAGGCCCAGCGATTATGTGAAAAAAATTATTTTTCATTTTCTTGTGTTTTTTTTTGCTCCTTTTCTCTGCTAGAAGGATGAAAAATAAGTAAGATATTTAAACTGAGAGAAGAGGACAGAATCCCTTCCAGTTACATTCATAAGAAATTTACTACGACTCTGAAGACAGCCGGTTTAGGCGACGAGACGCCGGAGAGAAAATTACAAGAAGAGCCTTTTCTATCCTTTACTTTTTCGGTTCATTATACGTTTTTTAAAATCCTATTATACAATAGTAGTGCTCACGCCATTTCCAGAGATATGAACGAAACCCGTGTTAAAAACGGGCTAGGAAATCACTCGTGCGTGACGATGCACGTAATTAGATCTGAACGTAATTGAAAAAGAACACAAAGTGAAGATGTCGTAGAAGAGAGTGGGTGACATAACGTAACTCTTGGGTCACGGGTCTTGTAAGGCGGAAGATTAAATCCAGACAGAGACGGATCAGCATTATGGCGATCAAATGATCTTAACGACGGGCTATAGAAAGTGTCGTGGTTCATAAATGATGTTTTAAGGAGAGGAATGATTCAAGTGGGATGTAAGTAAAGAAGGGGTTCGAAAAAAGAGAAGGAAGATATGACAGAGATATCGACTGTTACCACGCTGGTTTGCACGATCTGAAGAAAGGCGAGGTAGTCAGGGGAGGAGAGATGATTGAAACAATAAAGAATTAAGCCCATCGAATTGTAAAGGTAAGAAATAAATATACGTCAAAATACTAGTAGGAACGGTTTTGAAAGGAGTATTAAGGCATTGTAGGGTAATATGAGTCTAGAAGTGACAAGAATCGAACAATACTAACACGCACGAACAACCAGATAAGGTCCATTCGGAATCGGTGACAGGTGAAATTGTGAATCGAGGCGATCTAATCCCAAAAAGAACCGCACAAAATAAAATGAAAGAGAGGAAAGAAAAACGTAGTAAATCAGTGATGAAAACTTGTCTGTGCCAGACCAGTTCGCTGTCCTCCGGCTATGGTCGGCTCCTTCGAACTTCGCCCGCACGGTAGTTTCTAAAACCTATCACCAGAGTAGCGCGGCGGTCGTTTGAAATACTTGGAAACGCATGACTGCATCTAATACAGTACACACACAGACAAACATTTGAAGGTAAAATATGTAACTCTGTTCTGAAAGCATCCAAACCACGTAATATTCAAACAAGCAGTGTTGCCAACCAAGTTGACCTATATTGTCATATTGGCCCTAATAAATCTTAAGATGCTAAGTTTCGTTCCCATAAGTATCAATTGGCTAACTTGTTATGAGGGAAGTTCCACTCATAACTGATTACTGTGTAATAAAAATATTATGTGATAACTATTGTATACTAATTAATAATTTGTAATTGTGCATGTATGAGTGTGTGTGGTGTGAATGAGGTACCAAAAAAGTCGTTGCGCAAGTATTAGTAATTTTATTTCTGTATAAAATCAACAAGGTAGTACTTTTTCGATTTTCCGTTGTAAACTGTTTATATCGTTGGATGTATTTTTTCTGTACTTTTCGCAGCAGCGAAAACTGGGAGAAGGGGAGGCCCGCGCCTATTATTCTTTGCTTCGGAGACAACGACGTCTTTCTCTATTTTCAAGCGTTTGAACTGAGTGGCTCTGGTAGAATCCCCGCGAAGCTCGTGTGAATAGGAACCGTTGAGGGGAAAATGTATATAAGCGATGTTCGTTCTATTGTATGTCTTCTTTACAGCATCAGCATCCGAAAGTAACAGAATGAAGTGACGCGCCATTTTCTGGTCATATTCAGCACGTCTGTCAGTATTCTTACTTAGCGAATTTCAAGAGAAAGTTATATAAATCAACTTCTTAACCTCTCAGCTACAGAAATCAGAAGTATGGAGACTAGTCGTCAAGAATCTCGGTAATTACTTAATTCAAGTAAAGTAGGAACAGAAGTAACATTTGACAAATTAAGCTTATAAAATGAAAATCACACATAATAACTAGAATTTATTCATGATACTTAGGCTTAAATAACGCTTCAACTAAGTGCCCATAAATTGAAATCACTTAATAAACAAGTAATGACGAATGATGTCAATCAGAGAAAACTGAAAAATTAGCTTCTGAATGATAGAAGTTTTATAGAGGAATTTTAAAGAATTGTAGTACAGTAATTAGTATACTTAGGCAGGAGAGAACAATGTTCGAAAAGTATAATAGACTCGTATCTGAGTCACCTTGATTAATTCGGAAGTTCCAGTACGGAGCGAATCAGGGGCAAGTTCGTTTACAGAAGGACACAGCCAACTATAATCATTATATTACGTTACAGGATGGCAAGGTTAACAATTTCGGAGTAACAGACCCAATATAATTAATCAGTAACACCGTCGTCCAAGCAAGAATAATAGCCTTCAAGAATCTAATTGTCTACTATCTTTGGATTTTGTTGTAATAAAGAAATATTATTTAATTTAATTGGAGTTTCAAAGTTTGTAGCTTTATTAATAATAAAAACGAAACCTAATAGAATAGATTTGAATTGCGGCTAGAAGAAGAACTAACAGTTTAATCTACATTTATCCTGACCTGACAAATCTCGCTACTTACTAGATAAAAGAAAGATATGAGGAGTATTTAAATAAAGAAAACAATTCCTCAATATTTCTACAGTTGAATTACTTACATTGATAAATGCTGACAATTGCGTATCATTTTATATATGTTTATCTTTTCTTCTTCAAGGGACAAGTCATCCCTGAGACATTATTGAGCTATTAGTTACGTTGTATGTATGACATAATACATAAGTTATCCAAGAATAGAACAGTATAATAGACAAATTGAAAAAGAAAAAAGTAAGAAAGAGTGAAAACAAGCTCCATAAATAAAGATTATGGCAAATTTCAGATAAAGAAGTCAGAGTTAACAAACTGACAATAATTTTTCGGCAGATAATTTTAAAAAATGCTATCATAATCTACATCAAATTCTAAGACTTTTTTGACTCTATACGAAAATTATAAGTAAAAAATTCTCTAAAATTTAAATTTGCTGCATCTTCGTTAGTTGTGAACCGATTTCGAAAATTCAAACGCAGATGTATACATAAATAAATGTAACATTTCCTTATCGCATTGGGGATGTCTACCTCTCAGGATAAAAGTCAAGAACTCACATGGAGCACTGCAGATGTGGAATAGGGATATACAATACTGATATGATGTTCGTAACTAATTTTACCCATTTGTGCAGCATTCCTGGTACACTATACAATATGTAATGGTGGAAATTAATATACAACTAGAGCAGTAAAATGAGTCCTAGTAGAGGACAAATGCTGCTTAAGAATCAAACAAATCTTTAAATCTCCCTCAGATGTGGCATCCAAATCATAATAATAGTAATAATAAAAATAACAAGAAGACGATATAGATCAATGAGCCAATGTTGACGTAGTGAAAAATATCCTGGGGAAAGTTTGATTCAACCGTAACGAGACACCAATATCAGTACGTCTCATCTATATAGGTTTGGATTGACTGTTTTGTCCAACTGAGTTACTAGTGATATACACTAGAGCCATATTATATACATATTTGACACAGCTAAGAGAATTATAAAGAATATTGTTGGGAATAAACCGACTATGGAAATATACTGCGTAGTTGCCAGTTACGTAATACAGAACAAGTTCTTCACAGACTACTGCAACTGAGTATGAGAAATTGGACCCAGTACCAACGATGGAACACGGCAATGTCACGTGTATGTGACATTCACATATAGAATATGTAGCAATGACTGAAATACACCCATAGGTAATAAAGTAGATCATTATGAATACAAAAACCACTGGCTATACACTAAATTTACAATTGTTGCATATAAGAAACATATGTCAGATGCAATAGTGAACTACAGAGTTTTTGTACACCGATTAGTACACAGACGGAACAGGATGTACAGAACAACACTGCTTTTATAGAGGAACCACGCAACATGATAAATAGGCATAATGCCAGTCAATGGTTGGATCGAGGAGTAGGTTATTAATGGATGTAGTTTATTCGATTGGTGGGGAATTGGTTTCCAATTATCAGGTTTGGACGTGCGCTGATGCTAACCTAGCTTTACGGAAGCAATACCGCTTAGGTAGATTATAGACTGGTAACAGAACTAGCACTCGTAACGAAAATGGCCAACCCAAGACCAACCTTTTGCACTGATCAATAAAAGAATAGCAATGTCACCCGATCTAGCCAGCACATTACCGACATGGTTGCGAACCTATTTTGGTTAATAACTACGACACTCGTTGGTGCTAAATAACACAGTTCGTTGACTATGCAGCATTACCAACAGACAATAACAGCATCTATGAATGTAAACTGATAGGAACACAAGCAAACTAACTAAAATGCACGAAGTAAGCAATCTCTTTGATGTCCAAGTTGTCCAAATAGAGAGGAACCAATTGCCTTTGCTCTCATTTTATTGGATAGTTATATTACATGACCGAAATGAAACAGCACTGTGATTGGCTACCGGTTCCTATAAAGCAGTTCCATCGACAGGAATTGAACCCAGTGCCGAGTACGATGGCAGTTTGTGACTGTTCAATTTTAGACGTAAGTTAGAATTGTATTTTGAATACGATCAACCTCTTGACCCGGTCATATCCTGTGGAGTGCATTGAGTGCTACCCATCCGTTCCCTTTGACTCCGAATGTCATGATTGGTATAACCTTTCAATGGATGACCTAAAAGACGAAGTTTTGGAGACGTTGGCCTATCCCTCAACATGAGATAAACTGTATGAAATATACGTAGATATACATCCCGATAAGGACATTCCAATCTTGAAGTTTGTGAAAACATATTACGAGATAATGGCAGTGACGACTGCTTAGAAGCAATATACGGTACCCTATGGTGAAATGACTTTGTACACGGAGCCTCAGCTTTTGCAATGGAGTGGGATTCAAAACAAGCACCAGAGATTCGCTTTAGGAATGAAAGTTGATTTATTGTACACTAGATTTATAGTGCTTGGGTTTATTATTACATGGAGCTCTACAGAGGATTTTAACAGGTACAAGACATGGTATAAGCACGGTTCAATTGTAGAAAATATAGTATTTACACGTAAGAGTCATAAACTGTACAGGACTAAAAATAATAGATTGTAACCTCCAAGATATAAGGTTTGTCATTTCATATAAACATATTTGTGTAATATAATGTAGTATAACGCGCAGGATACAGGTTCGTCATTTCATATAAACAAAATAGGGCAATATAATGAAGTAACCTCCACGATACAAGTTAGGTGCTGCACACGTGATACAAGATGGGTCCCTAACCACCAGGATCCAGAGTTTGTCGTCTCATATAAACCAATTGTTACAAAATAAGGTGCTGAACCACCAGGATCCAGAGTTTGTCGTCTCATATAAACCAATTGTTACAAAATAAGGTGCCGAACCAGGAGGATACAGTATTGGTCAATTCATATATACATTGTTACAAAAATGTAGTACAATCGTCAAGAGACAGTTCTTGTCGTCTACATAAACAATCTGCTACAAAAGAAGGTCGTCTATCCACTAGGATACAATTTTTGACGATGCATATAAACAAAATAGTACAACATTATGTAGTAAAACTATAAGCTGACAGGTTGGGTCGTTCATATAAAAGAATCGGTACAAACTAATGTTGTCTAACCACCAAGCCACAATTTGTGTGGTTGTATATAAACTATGTAGAACAATTTACAACATAAAGTTTTCGATCCGGAAGGATATATTTCCTCTTATTTGTAAAGCAATAGTAACAAAGAGAACTGTACAAGATTGTAGCTAAACAAAATTTAATGTCGTGGAATGAACATTCTTTGCTACTATGATAGAAAAGGGATGTTAAAAGACAACTGTACATAATAAATATGTACTATAAATCAAAAACCCTGTATTTTAATTACGTTGGCCTGCTTAACTACTATGTATTGTTCGAAACTCATATATTGTTCCGTATCAACTGGATTTAGTTTGTGCTGTTGTACAACTGCATGTCATTTTGTCTGAGCTTTACACACGACACGGTAGTCTCGTTTTCAAAGGATATGTTTAGGAGTAAAGATTTGTTTGCTTTTATACTTTTGCCTTACCAAATTATACATGTCGTCAAACCTTACTACTTTCTATGTTCGCTGATTCAAGGCAATACCTCAGATTTTATTCACTTGTTCAAGTTTACGAGTAGCCGTTTAGCTCAAAAGTACAGTATTTCGAGCCAGCTCCACTATGCATTTCCCAGCCTGGAGGAAATTCAGTTTTCAACTGCCCGAGGTAATCACCTAGAGATAGCAAGGGCGGTTCGTCACGACGTCTAACATATATAATGCTATCAGTATCAGAGTACAATAGACGTGCTATACCGATGGTACTCATAGCCTCATACAGAAACTCATAGCTCATGATGAAATAAAGGCGGTAAAAATGACATTGCTGAACGCATAAGGTTTGTTTTTATTTTCCAAATCACGGTATGTACCAAGAAAATTACTACCGATAAGATTAACATGCTGGATTTCCAAGTGGGGAAAATAGGAAATTTCATTGAATTCCTGTGTTGTAATAATAACCTTTGTTTTCGGAAGGTCGAACCTTTGACCCTACTTACCGAATAATGAGTTTAAATATATATTTGAAATGAATCGGAGTCCCTCATTTCTGTTTATGTTATCAGACTCCAACTGAATTCCCTCGTGATCCAAATAATCTGCAATATACTGTTGCCTATCATCCTCATTGTGATAACTCTCAGGAAAACCAGAAGACAGAGTAGAGGAGCACTAGACAGAAAAGATATATAAACGTTTTTATGGGTGTTTGATCACACTGTAAAATTTAAGAGTTGCCAACGTCCATTTTTCGTAATTTATTAACTTTATCCTAGGTTGGACACACTGTTTTATATATCTTTTCTCTCTAGCCCTCTACTAGTGACGTAGTGGAATGAGTGGTCAGTCTTACAGAGAAACCGTTATCACCCAGCCACCTGCTCGTTTGTTATGGTGAAAGAACATACCCCAAGGCACTAAGTGGTTTCCTTTAGAGTGCAGATCGATGTTAGGGAAAGGTTTCAGTGTCGAAACCGGTTCGGTGGTTGTTTTTCCTATTGTCTGCTGTTGTTTTCATGTGAGAAAAATATTTTAAAATAATAAAGCACGAACCTAGTTGTGTGGCAGAGCATGTGGTGTATAGATGTGTATAGAAAAGGTGTATCATGTTAGGATTTTTTAAATGTGTTTTTTTTTCTTTGGTTAATGACAATTGTTCTACAATGCTTTTGGTAATGTAACTTTATCGTAACCCCTACTTTTATAGGTGTCGAAACAGTTTGGTGGTGTTCCAGTGTATGCAAATAGTTATTGGTACATCATTCTCTGGGATATAATTTGTTTCCAGTCAAGTATTTTCTGTGTTGGGTGCACATGCCTATTTTCGTTGTGGTAGAGGTTAGGTTTCATAGGCTGTGGTGTTGGATATCATGCGTTTTCCAAATATGGTATTGCGACTCGGGATTGTACTGTTTTCGTGATATCACATTGTTAGTAATAGAAAACTTGTTTCTTTGGAATAACGTTAGAGGACACCATCGTGAAGATTATCTGCCAATACAAGTGTTATATGCTAGCTTTTGTTCGCGTGCGCGCTCCTGTGATATATCTGGCAGCTATTGTCATTGGAGGTCTGTTTGTACGTATGCCTTGAAGTAGACAGATCTGCTCCGCTATTGCGTATAACCGATACAAATTGTTTGGTGGCTAGGTGTGATATTACGTTACTGTTCAATTCCAGTCATCAAAATTCCAATCGATGTGTTGCTTGCTAGGCAAGAAATGTAAGGGTATGACGATTCGAAAACTTTTTTGAGTGCTGCGGGTCTCTGTGTAACTATAAAATGGTCGGATTTCACCCTGTAGAAACGGATCCCGACATGTTATTGCATCATCTTATTACGGATTATGGACACATTACTTTTGGAATGATGAAGAATCAGTTTTGTGCAACTGCCCAGGACATTCTTGATCTGGGGTATTACGGATTATTCGGGAGTATGGAAAGTAAACAACTGGCATGAAGTTACTATTGCGAGTTGTTTTTCCTGAATATGACGGATTCATTGCACAGGAGGCTATCTAATTCTTTGGTTTCGAAACTTGTGCGAGTGGTGTTGGTGATGGCATGCAATAGGATAGTAAAACTGTGTATAGTGATATGAATACTGATAGTATCGATGAATATGTGTGTGACTATACCCTGAATAGTGATACGGACACTGAAGTGCACCGATGGTTGCAAGATCATGATGTGTGTATGATGTATGGTTGCCGAGCGTGGACATCTATTCGAAATTATATCCGAGAAACCATATATGGCGCGTTGCTCGTCTGTATGAGATCAATCGGCAGTATGAAAGTCTTCCGTACAGGTTCTATAAAGACCAAACATTAGTTTGTTATGAGCATTATACGATAAAATGGGAATGGCTAGATCCGTAGGAGGTATAACCTTATAAAAGACAATACCGTAAACCTGGCCTGGATCAGGCATGCCTTTTCCTTTACGATTGGTTACGGTCAAACCGGAAGTGGTTGTGTGGCCCTAGCCCAAGGATAAAGGGAGCTATAGTCCAGATAATATATTGTCTCTGATACATAGCATTCATAAATTGCCTGGGAATTCTACGTACGTCCTCCTTTAAAAGTGTCTTTAGGACGTAGTGGTTATTCAATATTAGAACAATGATCGCGAAGAAAAGTTTGAATTTCCGGCTAGGTTTTCACCTGTTTGTGTCACTGACATTCCCATATGCATACAATGTTGACTTTGCATGTAGTACGTAAAAAACTTCTCTCTTGCATGGTGTCGGTATATTGACTGTTTAGGCTACGCTGATCCCGAAGTTGGGAAGTACAGTCGTGCCCGTGATAACAGTATCCATAATATTCGTACGCTGTACGTGTACTTTTATCATAGGTGTCCAGTGTGAAATGTTTAAATTGAGCTTAACGGCCACGTTCATAGCTTTGCAGCTTAAAATTATGTTTAAATGTAATATACCAAAGCCAAAAATTTGCTTGATTGCTTTGATTTGTACCGTGATGAAATTCTAATGGCAGAATAATAGGGATGGTATTATCTTCGAGATACCGGGAACGAAAACATGCCATCGCGCTTGCAGCAATGGTCGAGGTGTGCAGAAAACATTAAAGCCCGCAGTTTGTCTTTCTATGAGATTAGAAAACCGAATAAGTTCCAACGTAAGGATACGTACGTCATTCTGACAATATTGTAACAGCTCATGCTGGAAATAGAATATACTTTTACTTTTGACACATGTCTCTGCTTCTTTTCGGATTTGCTCCCAATTTCGTAATAGTCCAGGTCTGGATACAGACCTAAATACTTTTGATTGCTTGGGGTATTGAACAGATGTGGAGAATCCCCTTTCTTAAGTGGTTCATCCAAGCGCAGCGTTTCTGATAGGTCATCTAATCGAACTCCCATAAACAGGAACATGTACCTGAATACATTATTTAACGTGAGTTGCATTATTTTATTTCCACGCTTAATTAGTTCCGGCACTAGTTGCTGATGTTCTAATAGTTCATGTGCAAAAAATAAATTGTCGAATCAATGTGCATTATGTGCCAGTGCTATCACTTTGGTAAACTTGGGGCCTTGGTCGAAAACATGGGTACTGAATGGGTCCATTGTATAAAATACGAAGTCCCGAATACCATCTCCATTACCACAAACGTTGCATCGATAGCTATCTTCGTGAAAATCCTTACATTAAAAGCATCGATGTGTCACACAAATTAAATTGGGTTGTAATTCATGTTCACCCTTATCAATTTCATCCAACCGCATAGTTTCGATATCGAAAACAATATATAGGAAATTTTCTACCCGTTTAGGAGTACTTGGCTTGACGTAACAAACATGCGTTTTATCAACATATCCGGTACACATTGTACAGAAATGATTACCCGTACACGTTTCGACTTCCTATTGTGTCAATCAAGTTTAACACAACACAGCAAGCATTTGAATATGATTGCATATAGATTTCCGTTTTTCTTTGTTTCATGTCTGTCAAAACACAACTGATTAACAAACGTACGGTTACACGTGTCACAATATCGTTTTGCAACATCGTTTTGCAACATCGTTACTTTCTCTATGAGGATACGTTTCGCATTGACTACAAAGATACGGACATGTATGGAACCGGCGTTCTTTACAGGGAATGAAACAATAATCACAATGCCCCTTACTGCCTAAAATTGCTGAAATCGTTTTAATAACAATATAGTTATTATTTCCATACCTTAAAAGGTTTTCTTTTTTGCTGTTGGTCCAACATACATTTTTACATACTGACGTGATTGGGCACCACATCCATACACAATTATTTGACACTCATTTCCAAAGTGCTTTTGAAATGAATATCAAAGGCACTTTGAATATCAAAAGCCTATCTCTGAAACTTTGTCTTTTAGGTCATCCATTGAAAGGTTAATACAATCATGACATTCGGAATGTAAATGAACGGCTAGGCAGCACTCAATGCACTCCACAGGAAATGATGGGGTCCAGTGGTTGATCGTATTCAAAATACAATTCTCACTCACGCCTAAGCTTGAACAGTCACAAACTGCCATCGTACTCGGCACTATGTTCAGTTCTTGTAGATGGAACTGCTTTATAGGGACCGGTGGCCAATCACATTGCTCTGTTTCATTTCGGGCATGTAATATAGCTATACAATAAAATGAGAGCAAAGGCAATTGGTTCCGCTCTATTTGGACAACTCGGAGATCAAAGAGACTGTTTACGTTGTGTATTTATGTAGTTTTTTTGTGCTCCTATCACCTTGAATGCTGTATAATTAACAAACTGTGTTATTTATCGCCAACGAGTGTCGTAATTATTAACCTAATATAGGTTCGCAACCATGTCGGTAATGTGCTGGCTAGTTCGGGTGACATTGTTATTTTTTACTGATCACTGCAAAAGGTTGGTCATGGGTTGGCCATTTTCGCTACCAGTGTTAGTTCTGTTACCAGTCTATAATCAACCTATGCAGTATTGCTTCCGTAAAGCTAGGTTAGCATCAGCACACGTCAAAACCTGTTAATTGGAAACCAATGGCCTACCAATCGAATAAACTACATCCGTTAACAACCTGCACCTCGATCCAGCCATTGACTGGCATTATGCCTATTTGTCATGTTACGTGCTCCTTCTATAAAAACAGTGTTGTTCTGTACATTTTGTGTACTACTCGGTGCACAAAAACTCTGTAGTTCACTAATGCATCTGACATATATTTCTTATATGCAACAAGTGTATATTTAGTGGTTTTTGTATACATAATGATCTACTCTATTACCTATGGGTGTATTTCAGTCATTGTTACTTATTCTATATGTGAATGACACGTTGACGTGACATTGCCATGATCCATCTTTGGTCCTCGGTCTAATTTCACATACTCAATTGCAGTACAGTCTGTGAAGGACTTGTTCTGTATTACGTAACTGGCAACTACGCAGTATATTTCCATAGTCGGTTTATTCCCAACAATATTCTTTATAACTCTCTTAGCTGTGTCAAATATGTATATAATATGGCTTTATTGTATATCACCTGTAACCCAGTCGGACAAGACAGTCAATCCAAACTTATATTGATAAAACCTAGTGATATTGGTGTCTCGTTACGGTTTCATCAAACTTTCCCCAGCCCAAGGTTTACTACGCCAGCATTGGCTCATTCGTCTATATCGTCTTCTTGTTCTTTTTATTTTTATTATTATAATTTTTGGAAACTACGTCGCAGGAAGATGTAAAGAAGTATTAGGTTCTTAAACAGCATTTGTCCTCTACAAAGACTGTCATTTTACTGCTCTAGTTGTACATTCATTGCCAGCATTTTTTACCTGGTATACCAGCAATGCTGCACAAATGGGTAAAATTAGTTACGTAAGAATATATCAGTATTGTACATCGGTATTCCATAATTGCAGCGCTCCATGTGATTGTTTGATTTTTTATCCTGAGAGTTAGACATCGTGCAATACGATAAGGAAATGTTATATTTATTTTTCTATACATCTGCATTTGAATTTATGAAATCCGTTCACAACCAACGAAGATATAGGAAATTCAAATTTTAGGGATTTTTTTACTTTTATAATTTTCGTATAGAGTCAAAAAAGTCTTAGAATTTTATGTAGATTATGATAGCATTTTTAGTTTTTCAGTTATCTGCTGCGAAATTGTTGCCAGCTTGCCAACTCTGGCTTCTTTATCTGTAATTTGCCATAAGTTTTATTGATGGAGTTAGCCAATTGATATATGACAACGAAACTTAGCATCTTAAGATTTATTAGGGTCAATATGACAATATAGGTCAACTTGGTTGGCAACACTGTTTGTTTGAATATTACGTGGTTTCAATGCTTTCAATACAGAGTTACAAATTTACCTTCAAATGCTTGTCTGTGTGTGTACACTATTAAATGGAGTCATGAGTTTGGAAGTGTTTCGAACGACCGCCACGCAAACTGTGGCTATAGGTTTTACAAACTACCGTGCGGGCGAGGGTCGAAGGAACCAACCATACCTGCATATAACCGAAGGAAACGAACTGGTTTTCATCACTGAATGACCTTCACTGATTTACTTCGTTTCACTTTCCTCTCTTTCATTTTTAAAATTTTGTTTTTTATGCAGTCCTTTTTGGAATTAGATCGCCTTGATTCACAATTTCGCCTCACCAATTTCGAATTGACCTTCTCGGGTTATTCATGAGTGTTGTATAAGACGATTTAATGGTTCTTATCATTTCTAGACATAGTTTACGCTACAATGCATTAATACTGCTTAGAAAACCGTTCCTACTAGTATTTTGAAGTATATTTATTTCTTCCCTTTACAATTCGATGGGCTTAATTCATTATTGTTTCAATCATCTCCCCTACCCTGTCTACCTCGCCGTTTTTCAGATCATGAAATCCAGCTTGGTAACAGTCGATCTCTTTCTCATATCTTCCTTCTCTTTTTTCGAACCCTTTCTCTACTTACATCCCACTTGATCATTCCTCTTCTCAAAACATCATTTATCAACGACTACACTTTCTATAGCTCGTCGTTAAGAGCATTTGATCGACACTATGTCGATCCATCTCTGTCTGGAGGTAATCTGCCGACTTACAAAGTCCGTGACCCAAAGGTTACGTTGTCACTCACTCCCTTCTACGAGATCTTCTATTTGTGTTCTTTTTCAATAATGTTCAGATCAAATTACGTGCATCGCCACGCATGAGTGATTTCCTAGCCTGTTTTTTAACACGGATTTCGTCCATAACCCTGGAAACGGCGCAGGGCACTAACCAGGCCGGGTGACCAAAAGTAACCCAGCTTCAACTCTGCTTGGGAATAATGGAACAAGAGAATGTTGTTCTACAATCGGTAAAAGAATAATAATAGTAGTTGGAACTTAAGAACAACTTCTACCTATATTCATTAACAATGTCAACTCCAAAGCTAATATTATCAACCCAGCGATACGGAAAAACAAACATTGTTAAAAAAAGTGAATATTGATGTCCTTCAATAACTGCCAGTTATTCAATATATCATATAATAAGAATTGTAATAGTTTAAAGGAGAAAGTCTGAAGTTTCAAAAGAAATCTTTCAAACCCACAACACTTTCCAAGAAACAAATATTTTCTTCCATGATTCTATTCTCTTTAGAAAGATTTGGTTTCGACTTTTATTTTACCCAAACTGCTGAAATCAAGAAGTTTGAAAGGTACCAATTCTTGTTACTTGTGGGTACAAGTTGCATCCAGTCATGAGGGTGATGGATCTTCATGGCAGATCGTTTCTTTGCCTTTCTATTATTGAATGTTCGGTATCACATTCCATGTGCATATGGTCACGTACTAGAAACTTATGGTTTATTTCCCGCAACTCTGGTTTTCTGTGTAAAAGGACCTGGAAGAGATCTAATGGATTACTCAGTGTATACTCTCAATATTTCTCCACGGCTTCTGGGTTGTGGGATCACCGAACGCTAACACTATGCTGAAAGGCAAATCTTAATTAGTAGTACATGAAGGCATACGGAAAGGAAACTTCAAAAGAGAGGATGAGTAGTATACGCTCGCCTACCTGAAGGCGTGCAATATACCAAGGATGGATAAGTTCTCTTGTCCGCCTGTCTGAAGGCGTACAAGAGCAAGGCAAACGACCGCCCGCCTGTCTGAAGGCGTCCAACCGTTGTTAGGATGGTTTGAAGGCTCCCTTATGCCTGTCCGAAGGCACTCGAGATCCTGGCAAAGTAGTATAAGCCCGCCTACCTGAAGGCGTGCAGTACACCAAGGATGGATAAGTACCCCTTCAGGTCTGTCTGAAGGCGTGAAGAAGCAAGGAAACAACTACCGCCTAGCTGAAGGCGTTTAGTTGCTTTAGGATGGGTTAATAGCCTTGGTCCGCCTGTCTGAATTCGTACAGCAACTAGAGAAAGGTTGTAAACCACTGACCACGAGTAGCAATGATTGCCCGCCTGTCTGAAGGCGTGCAACCAAAAGGACAAGGTGAATGGGTACCACAGGCCGCCTGTCTGAAGGTGTTCTGCAGTTGGATAACAAGGTTTCAAAAAAGAATTAGTAATAAAGTTGAATAAAACATATTGGAATAAAGCATAAAAATGAAACGATAGGTAATTAAAATATAAATATGAAAGAAAATTGCCAAAATAAACCTTTGACATATTTATTACTCTGACCCCCTCCGTAGAGGCAACCAGAGGTCTACTCGAGCCGAAGCCCGAAGAGGAACTGAGCTCTTGCCCGGGATACACTACTTATATACCTTTGATTTCGTGACGTCACAGCACCACGTGACAATATTTAAAATTTTTACATACACACACATATATTCTAAATTTCAAAGTTCAATTCTTGCTTTCCGGATGACATATGTTTACATACATGCACACACATGTTAATTTTCTGTATATTTCAAATAAACGCAGAATTCATAATGTTCTAAGCTTATAGCGATAACTTTTTAATGTATTATTATTTTAATCTAGTTTTTGAAAGTTCTTATTATTGAATAAAAATGAATATGGAAATTATTTTCTTGAGTCCATAGCGTATATATGAATAGCCGAAAGGGGGATTTGATATAAGGTAATTCAGGGAAGCAAAAACACTGAATTTACATGTAACGTTAAGGACGTTACATCTGTAAGTGCATACATAAACATTAGTACAACATGATTATTCTTATTTTGCCCACCACATGTATCAGAGAAGAAAGTCACTTTCTGAACATGAGATGGGAGGTTCATAATGTGCTGGTAAAGGCATGATGCAATTTTCTTACCTCCTCTTCCAGACACAGATTCATCGCACATGTAGCACGTAGCTTCATCCAAAACAAAAAAAATAGATATCTAGATATATATATAGATAATAGGTATATTGTTAGATAAAAAGTCTACAGTAATCGTTTGTAAGATGATACGGATGATGTCAAATAAGGAGTAGGGAGGCATTGCCTGAGGTCAAAAGCGAAGGAAAACTTGGTTTTGTCTTCTTTGGAGATTTCCTTGTTCCTTTCGCTTAGCACTTTACGCTTCTTCGGGTAGGGTGTGATGTTCCCTACGTTCACTAATAATGTCTTCTGAGGTACTACCTGTGGAACAAATCACATTTATAACAGTGATGGTACTCATCACCTGTTAAATAATCCAAACCTAAATCAGTGCAAATCGAACATAAACCTTATTGCAGAGCCATGGGCTTTCCTAAAGCTATTGCACCCATTTGCCTAACCTAATACGGCCTTGCCTAACGTGGCTTACATGGCTACATGTGGCCATAAAAATGTGATTCTTCGCATCTTGGATTTTCTGCTCTGCTAACATCTTTGATGATGTTCGTCCTTCAAATCTTGAAGAATCACTCCAAAATGCGATTGCTTTTTCTTTTGAATAACGCACTAAAAATTATTTAGTTTCTTCAAGAGTTTTTAGAAGGCAATGCATGTCTTGCGAATTGGATGTCTGTCATGTTTAACAATGAGAGTATACGCACAGTGACACTCACGTGTCTTCTTTTGTTCTACCGCACGTTTTTTAGTTCTCTTCACCTTGATAGTGATTAATGAACCCACGTATTTAGCACGATTATCACGAGAACCTAGTTTCTTATACTCATTGAAACACGATTGGCGATCAGTATCTACGAATCTACTAGCACATTTCATTTTACACTCAGTAAATTTACCCAATGTAATTGCTGGAACTTCCTTGTCCTTTTCCGTAATATAAGTCTTTCTTTCATTTCTAAATGTTTTACTGTATACCGCAATAATCTTTGCAGTATACTGGATTTCGGTTATTCAGAAAAGAAGCAAAGGCATCAAGACGTAACGTACACACAGTCCCCGTTATTAGTTAACATAATTGGGTATATCTACATAAGCACAACGTAACATGAGTTATATAAATTTATTATAACCAGGCATCATCGCTTATTCACACTCAGTGCCAATTTCACTGCAAAGTACACAAACAGGTAAAATTACCTAACTTGTTATTCACGAAACCAATGTTTCCGTGATTAAGGAGTTAACTCGAGTTACCTCGTCGATTTTGGAATGACTGGTTATAGTTTCTTAATTTTAGGAATTCGACTTAACAACTTCTACACACTGTAGAACTCACCAAAAGAAGCTTATAACTGTAAAATCTCAAGTTTTCAAAAATGTCGACGTAGTCAGCTATTCACTACGACCAGCCAAATACTAGCCTGCAACGATGAAGAGTTAGACGGGTTCCAGAAGACTTTAGAATTGGGTCATAAATCAGTAGCTTGAGAAAATATATTCGAACACCGAAGTA
>JAGDQP010037325.1:0-18674 GCA_022664845.1 Lepisma saccharinum | reverse complement strand
GTTATTCACAACAGTCTGTAGATTCTTTAGTTCAATTTGAATATTCGTGAGTTCTGAAATATTATTAATTATTGCTTCAAACTCACCAAGCTTTCTACTAATTTCCGATACATCACTATAAACAGGTAGGTTGGTTAGATCATCGCGCAGTTTATTCGTTTCATTGGTAATAGTTTTAAGTTCATTTTGTAGAATCGAAATAACTTCTTGCATCTTTTGAAGATCTTCTTGAGAGGGATTATTTTGAAGAGCGTTTTCTAATACATTCACAGCTGTTTGAAGATCATTAAACTTATTTTGCAACTCCGTAAGCTTTTTATTCAAATTATCGACCAGATCTTGTGCTGCAGTATTTGTAATGAATCGATTCTTTATGAATTGTACTTCATTTTGAATTGTCGTTATAATACTTTGAACTTCGGTAAAACCATTTTTATTTACTAGCTGTGAATACATAAGAATAACACTTTTCAACTCATTATCAAGTTTTTGAAGTAAATCTAGTAAATGTTGTTGAGCTCCTGTGATTTCAGTTTCAATATTTGAAGATAAAGTATTTCGTAGTGCGTTGATTTCACCCTTTATTATTTTAATTCTTTGGTCTAATACTGTTAGCTGGTTTTCATTGATGTTGGAAGGTGAATCTGATAATGTTTCATGCTCATGCGACTTATATCGCGGATATCCAAATAAGTCAGTGGGCATTTTTTTTAAAAATAAACTATATTATAACAAAATGTATAGAAAAAAAATCAAAAAAGTGTTTTAAAAAAACGCACAGAATGCGCTTTATTAACATTTGAACAAGCTTAATAATAACTATGTACAAACTTTACTGACTATTTAACTGTTACACAAATTAAAATTAACACGACTGTCCAGAAGTTGAGGGTTGATGAGGGTTACATACTTCACAAATTATTTCAGCATCACTACTTACAATTCTTTGATGACCCCATGGCAATGAGTGTATGCTGCAATTAAGAATTTTACGCTTGTCATCATGAGGGTCTAAAGCTAATTTTTCTTGCTTTACAGTCGAAAGTATATGCTCACGTGATTGAATTTGATGTTGCTCTTTCGTTAATTGTTCACCAGAAAACAAGCACTTCTTAAAATCATCAAACGTAATCTCATTTTTCACAACATTTTTCTTCACACCGTTAACCCTCTTTGTTTCTTTCTTTTCTACTGTATTCATAGCATATACTTTCGATCGTAATCCTATAAATTCTTCAAGAGCTATTCCTTTCATCTCGTCCTTCATCTTACCAGGTACTTTCTCATTATATAATGGGATATTATATCGATTATTTACAGGATAATTCGATGTGTCAAAATAGTCTAATAAATCAAGCATATCTTTATAAAATTTTTCACAAATAATATGATAGACTAACGAATCTGTGTCGGTGTAAACAACAGTAAGCTTATCTCCATATCGAGGTTTCATCACTTCATAATGAAATTCGTACATTACTAATTTAGCAAGATCTAAAATAGCACTTCCAATATACACAGGTTTGTTTAATTTCGTGAATTTTCGTAGCATATGAATAAGTACAAAATTTTCTGAGTAGATTGTTCTAGATTTAAATTGTGGCATTGCAATGAGTTTCTCGGCTTTTCTTTTATGAGAAACAAGTTTTATATCAGTATACTTTCTCACATTTTCCATGGTTTTCCCAAACACGCTGTTGATAAGAAGTTTGTAAAAATCTTTCTCAAAATCGGTTGTTGCCTCTGTGCGTAGCTTGGTGTTCAGATCTATGTAAGGCTTAAGCCACTTCGATTGAGAAAACTATAGAATTCTGTGTACTTTTACAAGTTTTAAACCGTGAGCAAGATAAAATTTTAGCAATCGAAAATGTACAACATAGTTTCTTTTCGGATTTAGCGTTAGTAGTAATTTTTGTTGCTTCCCGTTAGGCGGGATTTCGTTATCAGGTGCAAAAGGGTAATCTTGATGATCATCATGTAAGTTCTGAGGATAATCTAAGTCTACCTCTGCAAAGAAACCTCATTCATCTTCGTCGGGATAATTTAGAATTTTGTTCGAGTCCCAATTTTCTGGTGTTGGATCCCATGAAAACTTTCCATAGGGCAGGGGTATACTCATGGCATGACCATACAAATTATTCGCGTCCAGGTACATTACAAACGAGGTTTCTTTTTGAGGATCGAATTTACTACCGAGAAAGTCATTGTTAGCTTTAATATACCTTAAGCTACATTGGGATACACCACCACGGATTGATTTTTCGATAAACAAGTGCTTATCAATATCCGAAAATAATTCTAATTCAATTTTAGATTTATAAAGCATAGCTTTCCAAGATAAGCCTGGCGATGTGTATGAGAAAGAAGGATCAATTCCATATGAAGTGATGCATGTGTTTCTGAAATTTTCTACCACATCCGCTGTTAGCAAAACATCAGTAGTTAGATAATAATCATGAAAATCTCCAAATGTTTTGCAATCGAATGTTTTCCATACTCGCTGAACTAACAAATAATCTTCATTACTGCATTCACTACCCTTAAGAATGTTATTAAACGCTCTTTGAATAGGTAGTTCTGTTTCATTAAATTTCGAAGCGTCAGTAAAAAATTCATAAGGAAAAATACCCTTCCTTCCACTTAAATCAAATTTTACATCATCGGGGAAATGAGCATGAGTGTATTTCAGTTCTTCCGGCTTTAATTTTTTTACTAATTCATCTAAAGAGTATGGCAGAAACCGGTACAAATCTAAAAATCTTACTTCAAATTTTCTACCATTTTTGAGATGGAACCACTTTCAAATTGCAATATACTTTTCCTCACTTTCTGCAAGAACTTTTATATCACCTGGAATACAACCTAATTCTTTCACGAAGAGATGCGCATCATACGAAGATAATCCGTGCATGAAACATCCTATAAAATTTTGTTTTTTTACTCGCAAATTACAATTATTGCAAAGAGGTTTAAGATAAGCTCCTGATAAATGATGGTGGTGATGAACTTTTGAGTTATCTTCAGTATATTCTTCGTCACAAATAGAGCATTTCTCTGATTGCTCATAATCGAGTTTTTCCGGTGTAGTTAGGGGATTCATCGGCAAATCCAGATTTAACCCATTAACAATTTGTTCTAACTCCTTCTGCAAACTTTTAGAAAATGCTGCGCTGGATTATCACCTCTATACAAGTGAAGAATAGTCGGGATTTGATCTGACCAGCAAATTTTGAAACAGTAACTAGCTAATTTATGCTTCTGAATGTTGATAGATATTTTTCCTCGGTGTTCACTAACCAGCTTCAAAAAACTTTCAAAATCGGCTACTATTACAACATCTGCTTTTAAAAATGAAGAGTCGGTTTCGAATTTAATAACTGAACCAGGAACAGGCATAATGACGCGAGTTGGTTCATGTTCTCGACAAAAATTTACATGATCAGATAATTTATCCTCACTACTGAAGTGAGAGAAACAACGCTTACAGAAATGATATTGTCCATGATCTCTACTAACTTGACTTCTCACCAAACGACGGAAATTTCTTATTAAGCAGTAATGATGTGCTACTCTTGGTAGAGGAGTTGATGTCGACGATGTTGCAGTTGCTGGTGTTGTTACTGTTTCGTTTTTCACACACAGTAAGTCTATGCTAGTTCCGTTAGATTGATGTTTGCTGATATGAAGGGGAAAGACTTTTTCATTTTCATCATCTATACCATACACATTGATAGAAATTGAGGCATTGGGAAATATTTCGTTGTAATGCTTCTCAAATTTGGGAACGTCATGTAGGCTTACAGGAAAATGAATGTTATTTTTTTCAAAAACAGGGAGTATTTCTTTCACATAAGGCTCGTAGTGAGAAACTTGGTTAGCATTTCTCTTTGAATCAACAGGGTGAAGTTTGGCTAGCACAGCATATAAAAAGCATTTCTGATCATCATTTTTTATATTAAGAACAGCTTTTTCCTTCTTAATGAATTCTGGGAGATTAACATTACATCCTGCTGCAATTGGATTAAAGGAATTAACATGCACCTCAAGTTTATGATTAGGAGTAGGGGATAAGGACCAGCCTGAACCCTTAATTGCTCTCTCTTGATTCACCTTTAATTTATCGAATATTACTGGAATAATATCTTCCACATCCGTTGATTTCAAAACTAGCATATTCCCGCTATGCACTGGAAAACACACTGCTTCTGCACCCTTCACAAAATTTGTAGTCAAAATAAAATTAATTTTCAGAACAGAAATAAAACTTGTTAGTATTTTTTCTGAGTTTAATATTGTGTACCATTTTGAAGTAAATTTGATACTATAAAGTATTTTTAGATGTTGTCTTGAGGATCTAAAATCTGAAAACTGAAATCATATCTTTAATAATTTCTAGTACATGACATTTCTGGAATAGAATAATTGTTTTCTGTTCACTTGAATCTGAAATTATTTGTAATCGGTTACTAATCCTTATATTCAAAGTATGCGTCTGAAATATTTAACTGTGGCAAGTCTTGATTAGCGTAAAAATGCACGTAGATATTAATTTGTTTCTAAATATACAGTTCATTATCATATTTCATGTAACTTGTATCAAAAGATAAGTTTTCATTTGAATTCTAAAATTATTCCAACTTAACTCAATTTTTCAACATAATAATGTTTTTCTTGTGTTACTTTATAAGATATTTATTAATTTCTAATTTTCTTTCAATTCGCATGTTAAAAATTTAAATATATAGAAACAATTTCTGGAAAATAAATTAAGTTCAGAAGATTCGGAAGGCCACCATCACAATCACTGCAGATCATCATCATCAACTATGTCTTCGATATCATTGAAAAAGTCTGTATGAACTGCTTTCTCATTTGCCGCAAAAAACATATTAACAGAACTTCTTCCATCTCCATGTATGGTCCACCTCCCTCAGGTGGTACAACGGTAGGCTTCATGTTAACGGTTACCTACTTATAATTATGAAAAGTGACAAAGGTTCTATCAAACAAATCAAAATTACAGTACGAATATCTCATCTAATTCCTTACCTTTGGGTATGGCTCCCTGGATTGAAGCTACATTGCCTCTTTGAATTGTCATGCTTATTCCTTGGATAAGAAAGGTGCTTGCTCTATCATCACCAGATGATTCTGTGATACGCTTAACTATAGCTTTTGTGAAGTTGAGGCCTTCATTTCCCCATGAACCACTGGATTCGCTAGCAATGGGTATGAAATAGTACTTCTGTGCAAGATTATTATATTTTTTCTTTTTCCGCTTCTTTTCGACTGGCGATATTTCCCGCCTGGATTAAGGAAAAAGGGAGATTGGAAGGAGCGAACCTGTCTGAGCAAGTGAAGTCCCAAATTAACGGTTTGCCTCTCTTCCGGGGTAACAGAGTCATCCCATCTGGTCTTTTACCGTCTGTTCTGCTACATCCAATAGGTTCTCGTAGTCCAGGAATGCCAGCTGAGATTAGTGCTCTCATTATAATGTCATTAACATTCGAATGACGAGGATGTTTGTTTACCTGCGCTTTTGAAACAAGAAAGGCCATGTAATCCTTTTTTATTTACTTCAGTTTTACATGCCTGTCATTTGTGACTTTCACAAATATCTGCACCCAAGCGAATTCCAACTGCTATTCGGAAACATTCATTACTGAGGTGAAGACCGAGAGGTTGTAAAGGTAGAGCTTTGAGCCACGCACCCACTTCGAAGGAAGACGCAACAATTATTATGGCTTTGTCTTCTAAGTTTTCTACAGTCTGAAGTAAAAAGGAGAGGTGTGATTTGATAATGGGTTCATCCCGTGTAAATTGCTTTGATCTAGTATCGAGTTCGGGCAATAATGATCCAACTAATAATGACCAAGTTGAAGAGCAAGTATCAATCTCAGAATCCCCATGAGAACTGATATCATTTTGGATAAGTGATTCTATCAGGCATCGGGAACCATAGAATGACATCAAGAAGGCGGGAATAGCGAAATCTAAGGCGCGACGAATGCCTAATCCTCCAAAATCGACAGGGAGAGAAGCCTGAAGCCATGTGTGGTCAGGAAGGAAACAATTTAGGATGGATTCTAAACCAAATTTAATGGTGTTATCGTAACGTTCGAGTAGATCTTCTTTTCTCCAATGCCTTGGTATGGTAAAAGAAGATCTTAGTAAATAAAATGCTAAGTGTACAGAGATCGATGAAAGACGTGAAAAGTAGGTTTCAAGTTTGGCTATTTTCCCAATTAATAAAGATCTCCTTGCGTCAGTAGAGAGGGCAGCACCTAGAAGAAAAGCATTTGACGGAGACATTAATTGAATGCCTGGAACCACTTCGTTGAAGATTGTGAGAAGTATGTGTGTTTTTTCGATTGTAGTTCCTATAAAGCCAATCTCACATTTAGAAAAAATAAGGTCAAGACCAATTGTAATTGCCTTCTTAAGGATATCCTTTAATGTATTTAATATAGTATCAGGGGCTCTAGCTATGGTTCCGTCGGCTAAGTACCATATATTCAAGTCAGTGTTGATATTATTGACAATAGGTTGAAGAGTCATTGCAAATAATGCAGATCTTAAAGGGTCCCCCTGCTGTACTCCTCTTTGAGATAATATAATATCCTTATCATAAAATAAATAGCTGGCTTGAGCAAAACTTTGAAACACATATGGATAGATAGAAGGAAAATTATTCTTGACAATTGTGAGCATTGCTTGCGTGTCTATTTCATTGAAAGCATTTTTGAAGTCATTCTTAAGGAAGACTTTAGGCTTCTGGTGAGGGTATGTATAATATATGCGTGCAGTATGTGCAGTAGCTTCTGCTCCATGTTGAATGCCTACTCCGAGTTGGTATGGAGAAAGGTGCTGAATTAGTTGATTCTTAATTCTTCCGCATATAATTTTAGAAGAAAGTCTTCTTCTTGTGTACCCTATAGCGATTGGTCTAATGCCTCAACATTTCTCTTTCAGTGCTATAAGAGAAGCCCCGAAGAAAAATGGTCTTAGTGCTACGGGCATTTCTCCTGATAAGATCATAGAAAGAAAATCACAAATAACCTTGGTAAGGCGATCTTTAGAGTCTTGAATATTATAAGGTATAAAATCTTTTAGGATGGAAGGACGCATGCTGTCTATCCCTCCAGCTGAACCAGTAGGGAATGATTTAAGCGCCTTAAGTAACTCGTTGGACGTAACATTATTGATATCAATATTATGATCTATTATGTTAGGAGGAGCAAATGCATAATGTTGCGGAGGATGTTTTTCTTTTAAGGCCCTCAAAATGGTGGGGTCTGATGGAGCGAAGCTGTCTTCAGAAATTAGAAGTCTGACAGCACAATGTATGTCACCACCAGAAATTTTGTTCTCAATATGCTTTATCAAGACATCGTTGGATGATTTCCCAGATAGCAAAGCATGCTTGAATCAAGCTTGAAACCTCAAGGTTGCATGCTTGAATGAAGCTTAAAAATGCAAGGCTGTAACCTTGATTCAAGCATTCAAATTTACTGGATATAAGGTTGATGTAAGCTTGAAAGGTAAAGGGTAATGCAAGGAAAAGTCAAGCCTTAATCAAGGGTGAGCCTCATTATGCGTGATTCATCAAGCTCGAATAAACCATGATTCATAAGTTGCAAGCTTGATTCAAGCATGTATTAGTAACCTTGTTATCAGCAAATATAAATCAAGCTTGAATCAACCTTGCACTATGAGCAGCAAGCTTACATCAAGATTGAATCAAGCATGTATTATACACCTTGGGACAATGTTGAATAAAACAAAATTGAGTCAAGCTTGATTCAAGAATGTGTTAGTAACCTTCTTATCAGCAAGTATAAATCAAGGTTGAATCAACCTGGCACTATGAGCAGCAAGCTTACATCAAGCGAGAATCAAGAATGTATTAAAGAGCTTTTGACAATGCTGACTGAAACAAGGTTGAATCAACCTTGATTCAAGCATGTATTATTAACCTTGTTATCAGCAAGTATAAATCAAGGTTGAATCAACCTGGCACTATGAGCAGCAAGCTTACATCAAGCATGTATTAAACAGCTCGGAACGATGTTGACTGAAACAAGGTTGAATCAAGCTTGATTCAAGCATTTATTACTAACCTTGTTATCAGCAAGTATAAATCAAGGTTGATTCAACCTTGCATTATGAGAAGCAAGCTTGCATCAAGCTTGATGTAAGCTTACTTATCAGAGTTCCGTAACACTGTGATTCTCTACTTTCGGGAGAGTATAGTACACTGGTTCATCTTTTTCTATTCACAAGCAGGTTTTCTAGTAACGTGAGTGTTGCTCTGATAGCGCTTTTCTTTACTGACGTATTATTATTTCTTGCTTGATAAATATTTTTTCACGTTTGTTATGGCATAACTAAGTACAACGTTGCTAGTTTCATAATCCATTTGGAGTTATAGAGTTTTGTCCTTACCCTCTGCACGTCAGTTTTGTCTTTGCAACATCCATCCCACTCCCCTTCTTGGGGTCAGGCAGTGTGAAACAGCAGATTTCACGTATGTCTTCCTCCCTTTCGTTGCATGCCTCAGTGTGTTTTCCTCCAGGGACTGAGCTATTTTGCTAATTTATTTTATATTATTTATACTTCACTGTGTCCTTTTGTCTGTATGTCCGAGTGGACCGAAGGCAACCAACGTGTCCCAGTTCTTCATTTATGCTGTAACAATATAAACGTGCAAAAATATTTTACAAACAAGGAATATTAATACGTCAGTAGAGAAAAGCGCTATCAGGAAAACTGCTTGTGAATAGAAAAAGATGAACCAATGTACTATACTCTCCCGAAAGTATAAAATCACTCTATTACGAAAATACAGAATTCACCAAGTCCTGCTTGCCCACGGGAGACGGTCGCTCATCACCTGACAGGAACTGCCGAAACAGCACCTAAGACCACTCTACCATTCCGCCTACATAAGTTCATCACCATTAACAGTATGCAATTAATAACCTTACCTGGGCGTACTAACAAACGATTCTCTGGAAGGAAAAGAAAACATATCTCACAATGTCGGGGAATAACTTCTACTTAACTGGGACTCTGAATTCGCTTCGAGACCCAAAAGAACCGTATAACATCATAAGAGCCATTAAAAATAAATTAATGGTAAGCTCTAAAAGAAAAATGCGAATAAACCTTGATTCAATGCCTTACGAATGACCTAACTTAACACTTCATTTCACACATTATAAATATGAATTTTTAAACATTAACAATTCATACTGGTTGAATGCATAAGTTCAAATTGAAACATATTTAAATCAAAATAACACATTATAAATAATAATGACAAATAAATTGAATGGAGAAAAATCAGTTTATTGAGGAAAACAAATAATTTAAGACTCCTGAGAATGTATGTAAATAAATAAATCAGTCACATGAAGATTTCATTTAGTTTCGGAGCGGAGTAAAACAATTTAACTTTTCACTGAACTGCCACATCGTGCAAAACAAGAAACTGCAACTTTTGCAACTGGTAATAACTTGCTAAAAAAATACTTTCCTGTATAGTATTGGGGCGGTGTAAGCACTGTAAATGGAACACTACACCCGTGCCTTGCACTAGAAAGCACGAGCTTGAATTGAAGTTTTGGTGCAAGCATGCAGCAAAAGCTATTCATCTTACAGTATGTATAAACATATAGAGAGGAATACCTACTAGATGTTTCTAAAATGATATAATACTCTAAGATACACAGCTAGTTCATGCACGAAGTAGGTGAATACATACTGCTGGAAGAATTGAAAATTAATACACAATAGCTTAATTAATTGAGTTTAATAATAAAATATATCCACAAATATATATTATTTAAAGGTCATCTGCCTAGCATCTCTGGCAGAAACGTCGCCATCATCTACTGGCTAGCATTCTCCTCATCTCTGGTACAAATTCGGAATCATATGATGTGCTTAGCATGTTCTTCTGTTGCCTAGAAGTATCAAAAGAAAGCAAAATTAGCAATCATTTATACAGTATATTCAATCATATTAATAAAATGTTTGTTAGAAAATGATTTAAAATATTTCTGTTACCCTCTGACTCTGTTACCCTGGAAGAGAGACAAACCATTAATTTGGGACTTCACTTGCTCAGACACGTTCGCTCCTTCCAACCTCCCTTTTTCCTCAATCCAGGCGGGAAACATCGCCAGTCGAAAAGAAGCGGAAAAAAGAAGAAAATATAATAATCTTGCACACAAGTACCATTTCATACCCATTGCTATCGAATCTAGTGGTTCATGGGGAAAAGAAGGCCTCAACTTCATAAAAGAAATAGGTAAGCGTATCACACAATCATCTGGTGATGATAGAGCAAGCACCTTTCTTATCCAAAGAATAAGCATGGCAATTCAAAGATGTAATGTAGCTTCAATCCAGGGAGCCATACCCAAAGGGAAGGAATTGGATGAGATATTCCTACTGTAATTTTGATATATTTGACGGAACGTTTGTCACTTTCCATAATTATAAGCAGGTTACCGCTAACATGAAGCCTACCGTTGTAGCGGATGAAATGTTTCCTGAAGGAGTTGGACCATACATGGAGATGGAAGAGGTAGGAGGTTCTGGTGGCCTGTTAATGTGTTTGGCGGTAAATGAGAAAGCAGTTCATACAGACCTTTCCAATGATTTCGAAGACATATTTGCTGTTCACGGTCTTGCAGTGATTGTGATGGTGGCCTTCCGAATCTTTGTTTAGTAAAATCTAACTTTTAAACAACAATCCAAATTTAAATTTTAAAATTATAAACTATTTATTTGTGATTCCATTGTTGTTAATTCAATGAAAAAATATATAGCTTAAATTAGCGTATTGAAATTGAAAAAAAAAATATTTCTACATGTGAAATACGAATGAGAAAATATAGTGAAGGGGGACCACTGTTTGTTCCAATTATATGGGTCAGCCTGTCCTCTGTTCGAACGGTATAGTTATTTCTTTTAAACCAAGCCGCCGTAGCTCAGTGGTAGAGCGTTGGTATAGCATTCGGGAAGTCGTGGGTTCGACCCCAGCTCCGGAACATCCTGACTGAAGTTTTTCCTAGATTTTCCTTGTTACACCAGGTAAATGCTGGGATGTAACCTTCAACTCACGCCCTGGCCGACACCTTCCAGCATCCTTGCCTCTCCGCTATCCCGGCCTAAAGGCCATAAATAAAATTCAATTCTATCAATATAATAATTTTTAAAATCCTACCAAGTTTTATGAATTTAACTATCCTTTCCAGCGAGAAGTTTTGAAAAATTGTCCAAACCTAAACATTCGACGGAGATATCGAATTGGACAGATTTTTCGAGCCAAAAGAAGACGCATGCTATATTTGATCTTGGAAAATGATGATTGTCATTATATATATATTACACATAAATCTTATACGAATCTCAACATGTGTTTTAAAATTTGTCAAAATAAACAAACATATAACTTTGCAGAATAAAATTGGGGTAGACCGGTGGAAATACAATGGTGCGTAGAAAATTAAGACTAGAATCTGAAGATAAATTACTTCCTAAAATTCTTTGTTGAAGCTCAAAAAGCTCAATACTGTACCACTTTAGGCACATCATAATCTTAACAACTAATTAGCAAACAAGTCATTCCCTTTTCATGATAGATATTTAGGTGTAGTTTGTTATGTTTAAAGGTCCGTTTATGTAGGGCGTTTAGAAATTCTGACAACTTTTAAGAAAAAATGAAAATTCCAAGATACCAGATTATTTTACTCATCCGTAACAAAGTACGAACTTGTTAACTTAGGGTAATTACGCCGACTGGTGGTCGTGTGGTTTGGGGCGCTAAGTCAGCGACTCGAAAGTTCACTAAATGGCTCAAAAATACAAACTTTATTTTTCACGGTAATCGCTTGTGGGTACTTTATTGTAAAAATAACTTAAGCATGTTGGGGCTGTTTCTTTCACAGTAACAACAATTGAAGTTCGGTTGTTTCTGAAAATTTCACATTTTTCTCAAATACACTTTTAAATAAAATTAGTTTTCACTATAGTTTAGGCCACTGTTTGTCAACCTTTTCATCTGGGGAACACCTGAAATATTTAACAAAACTTTGGTGAAGCCCGGCTTCCTGGCAAATAATATCTTATCTAGTCTAGAGCAAAATGTAAAGTGGTATTGCGCAGTAAATGAACAAAACAGTTTATATGTTTAGAATACTATTTACTGATTTTCGCGTAAACCCTACCATTGTATCCAGGAACGCTTGAGTGTGAAAAGTAAATATTAACTTTCCGTAGCATGTGTGATTTCGAATTTTAATCTAACTTGATATGGGTAGGCCAGACCCGTGGATGCAACAGCTAAACTGAAGCCATGGCTTGTGGTCAGCGAAGCTGAAGTTTGGGATATGTGCGATTGAATATACAAATTGAATTACGAACTAATATTGTATCGCAAACTAACCTTGCAAAGCCTGACTTAATTACTAACAAACTAACATGGATTAATTATTGATAAACTAACCTAATCGTAGTTGTGCACTTACATAATCCCTATTAACAAGTCGTACCTTTCTTGAGTAAGCACTGAGACGATGTTGTTTACTGGAATGTTATGATGCTGCAAGATGAACATTGCAAGCTTAATTGGAGCACGTTAGATGGCGGGAGATTTTGTATCTTGGTTATAAGTAGATAAAGCAATTAACCTTTTACCTTTCCCATGAAAATATCTCTTCAAAGAAGTTGTGGTAATATTTCTCAAACTCGGTAAAATGTCAGAACGAGACTATAAATATTTTCTCTTACAATATATAGCGGTAATATGAGATGGCTAAGGCATATGTATGTAAAATGTATGTAGATGTATTTAGAAGTAGAAAGAACTAATGTACTAACAGTATCAGCTTTTAGTTCAATAAACTAATTTCAGTTCACTCTTTTTTCTGTGCAACTTTACGGAGCCCGCCTGAGGAAATTATATTTTCTCGGGGCAAGGTTCATGAAAATCAAGTTTAGCCTCACCCGCAAAGCTTGGGTCCATGCAAGTAGGCATCTTGATTGGCTGGAACTTCTATGACGTCATCTTCACTACGCATCGACTCACTTGAAAAGAGAATCCTTGAAGAGTTTCACCTAGGAAATCATCTACGTCCAAACGTCTTATAACCCGTTACGGAATATATATATTATTTACATATCCACAAAAAACATTACAGAATGGCGCACAACATAAGGGCTGATGCAACAGAAGATGAGTTGGCAGTAAGTTCTAGCGACGAAGAAAAAAGATATAGACAAACTCGTTTTAGGAATGAAAGAATTCCGAATGTAAATAATAGTAAAAGTTATGCAGCGCTGTGCGGCTCTTCTGAGAAATCCGTTTGTGAAGGACGAGGTAATGTTGTAGATAAGTCAGGAGCTGGAAATAATTTTTATGGAGTGATTGATGTGAATAAAACGTTAAATATGGATGCATTAATGGAAAAATAGGTAACTATTCTTGATCAAAGACTAGAACTTAAATTTAACCATATGGAAACCAAACTCTTGGATCATGAACAACAAAAGGAAGAATGAAGAACGAAAAGGGAAGCAAGAGACCAAGAAAGATATGAACGGGTAGTGCGAACTATTCAGGAATTTTTGGGTGAACCAAATAGCGAATTGCATAACTTGAAGCCACTTGTTGAGCAACGGACAACCGAAATTCAAGAGAACTTAGGAATCAAAGTATATAGCAAAAAACCTAATAAGTATCAGAGGATGAAGCAAATTGAGTGGACTGTTACTAGGGAAACTGATATGTATCAGTTAGTTGTTAATGAAGAAACGTCTAAGGAAGAAGTAGTTGAGATTAAAGAAGGAAATAAATGTGAAATGATAAATCACAATTCAGCAGTTAAAATAGATGACAAAGTAACAAGTAATGATGCGGTTGTCCAGAATAAAGGAGGCGATTCAGCGGAAAGAGAAAGTCTGAACAATTTGTTACAACAGCGAAGGATAATACAACCAAAGGTTGGCTTTCAGGAGAAATGGAAAGAAGAAAAGGAAAGAAAGCGTAGAGAGCGTGAAATGAAGCAGGAGAAATTTGAGGAAAGAATGAAACAGGAGGTACAGCTGGTACTGAAAAACGAAAACCTCTAAACACAGAGAATGAGACGATGCTGTATGAAACTACTTGGCTTGACGGATCAAAGAAAGTGGATATATGATATATGGAAAAACCTGAAACAAATAAGATGCTATTTCAATCTACGACATCTACGGTCTCAATACAAATAACAACTGACAGCCAAACTTATGCAAGTTCTGAAAGAAAAAGTGTGAGTATAACCGAAATACGTAATACTGTCATTTCGGAGAGACTATGGTTGCAGTTATTCGTAAACCAGCACAAGAAGGTATGGAAGTGAACCAAACTAAGAGAAATAGTTTCAAGACTAAACGTAAAAGAAAGAATGGAGGCAAGAAAAAGAAGAAGAAATGGCGTAAATATATGGCCCCCAGAAGGCAAGAAAATACCGTTGCTACAAATGATGATTTACCAAAGAAACACGTGCGGATACGGCAACATGGTCATGGAAGCAAGAGGAGAATTCGAAATTGTCAGAAAAGTCGAAAATCGAAAAGAGGACAGGTACCAAATCCTCGAACACAAGATCCATTAGGTTTGTGTTTTCATGAGCGGTTTCATTGTAGAAATGGTAATATTATGAAAGACGATGGAACACTCGAAGATAGCATCAGAACAACCAGACGCTTTCAAATAATTAGAGAATTAAAATCCCCTTATTTGAATTTGGTTCCATATTATTTATCGAGTAAGTTCGCCGTACCATTAAGTACTCAATAAAACCTAGAAGCAGACATGAATCCGTATTTCTAAAGGTTCAGAAAATTCGGAAGTCAACTAAATTTGACAAGAAATGGAAAAAGGTATATAAGAAGTGGGCAGAGAGTAAACAACAAATTAGGTTGAAGGCGGAACGCATATGGAAATATCGTATCCTTCCAAGATATATTATTATTATTATTATTTATTGTTTAGTGTAGGGTTGCATTAAGCTATACAATTCTTTTACATAAATAATGGTTACATATAGAAGAGCTTGTTGCCCTACAGTAACAGAAAAAAAAACACAAATAAGACACAAATATTATGCAAAAGTATAAAAGAGATAGAAAAGTTACAAAATAAGTACCATATACATGTCCATGCTTATGATATGTAGTTAGCGTATAACACAATGATGGGAAAACAAAACACACACACACACAAAATCATGATAAAAGAAACAAAAAATACATTTGGGTAAATAGTGAATAGTTGAAAGATTACAAGGTTGAAATGGCTGATTATATACAATGAGTGATTATGTAAGTGAATGATAGCCTAACGTGCGCACTATTCAGTAGTCATATATTACGTCCCTGATTTTCCTTTTGAAAATATTTAGATTTCCCTCTTTTTTCAATCCAATTGGAAGTTGGTTCCAAACTTTGCTCGTCAAATAAGAAAATGATTTCATGCCATAATTTGTCTTATTACACTTCGGAATGTGAACGTTGTTAGAGTTGTTAGACCGCAAATTACTATAAAACTTATTGTCGGAAATAGGGATGAATTCACTTAGTGTTCGGTGGTGTGCCGAATAAATAGCTTTGTGCACTTGCACCAAGAAAAGGTATTTCCTTCTGGATTCAAGGGTAGGCAACAACACTGATTCATTACATTTGGAGGTCAAGAGTGAGAGCGGAGCTTTCCGCATTATCCGAATAGCCCATTTCTGCATCCTTTCAATATGTTTCATGTTGGTTTGGTTGATTCCGTACAGAACCACACCATAGTGCTCAAGAATAGGTCTAATATACGAGGTGTAGTACTTTACTCTGTGAGTGATAGGTAGATAATTGCTTATGTACTGAAGAATCTTGATTTTCGGCACAGCATTGGAGCATATCTTTTTAACATGTTGCGTAAGCGATAGTTTCGAATCAAGAGGTATGCCAAGATATTTCAATGTGGCACTTGTAGATATCTTATTGTTTCCTATCTGAAGTTCTCTGTCAATTACGGAACGTGTGCAGTTGTCTGTTGATAAGATTAATGCTTGTGTTTTTGCTGTGTTCACTTTTAGATTATTTGCGTTGTACCAGTTAAGCACGCAGGGAATGTTTGTTTCAATAGTGTGAGTTAATTGATCTAAAGAATTAGAGTAGCAAAATAAGAGACAATCATCAGCGTACAAGTAAACCTCCATATTTTTCACAGATAGTGCAAGATCATTAATGAATAAATTGAACAATTTAGGTCCAAGGATTGATCCTTGTGGTACCCCAATTTGAATGTCGGCACATTTGGAAATAGTATTACCAAGTTTCGTACTTATTACTCTATTATGTAGGTAACTTTGAAACCATTTACATGCTTTTTTAGATAAATTGAACTGGCCATATAATTTTTTCAACAATAAATGAGGTTGTACAGTATCAAATGCTTTGCTGATATCTAAGGAAATTAAACCAATGTAGTTTTTTCCTTTAACGTCTAGTATGTTTCGCCACTTCGTGATTAATTCTAGTAGCAATAGTTCGGTGGAGCGGTTCCTGCGAAAACCATACTGTTTCTCGGTTATGAGATTGTTACATTCTATATGTTCTTCTAACTGACTATCGACCACATTCTCAAGGACTCTACTAAGAGCTGGTGTTATAGAAATAGGCCTATAGTTGTTAATACTAGTGTGCGATCCTCCTTTGAATATGGGAGTGACCACCGCATGTTTCCAAGCGTCAGGAACTATACCAAACTGAAGAGAATGATTTATTATGTCCGTTAGTGGTTCTGATATCCACGGTGCAAGAAGTCGTAATACACGATTATTAATACCATCAATTCCACAGCCTTTTTTAACATCAAGTCCTGTGAGTACTTTAAAAATAGTGTTAGTGGAGACAGGTTTAAATTGAAATCTCTGTGTCCGGGGGCAGTCATTATACATAATTGCCGAGTCATTGAACGTGGTGTTATTGTTGCGCATCCGATTTCCATTTAATTCATTACATATGTTGGTCCCTATATTAGCAAAGTAAGAATTAATGAAATTCACAATTTCCTCCTTATTTGTTATTATTTCATTATTTATTTCTATTGACGGGATATTAGTACTCTTTTTCTCGCGCCCCGTGAGAAAGTCAAAGAGCCGATGTTGGTTGTTGGTAGTATACTGACCAGAATAAATTTGGTTCAAAATATACGTCCTTTTTGCTTGCTTTATTTCTTTTGTCACCCAGTTTCGAATCATTTTGTATTGATCCCATGAGCATGCACCCGTAGTCTTGGCCTGTTTAAATATTCTGTTTTTGAAGGAAATAAGTTTGAGTAAGTAGTTGTTAATCCAAGGTCTTCTGCTCGGACGTATTCGAAAAGTTTTTGTTGGAGCAAAGATATCAAGAGCATCACAAATCAAGCTTGTGAGGAAGACAACCTTTTTATTAATGTCCGATATGTTATTTGATTTGTAAAAAGGAAGATACGAACAGTATTCTACAAATTTTTCTTCATTAAAATGCTTAAATGTGCGCTTTGTTACGAGAACTCGTGGTGCTTTATTTGGTGTAGCATTCAATGTAGTGTATGTGAAAAAATGATCACTCAAATCATGCATAACAGTGGTTGTTTTTGTGTGCAAATAGTCATTGTTTGTATATATATGGTCAATTAAACTTTCTGTAGTATCAGTTATTCTGGTTGGCATGGTAACAAGTTGCTTGTAACCCAAGGACTCCATTAGATCGAAAAAATTTGTATCTCTAATAGAGGAGTTGACAGAATTATAGTTAACGTCTCCAACTAAAATTGAGCAGTAGTTACTCGGAAGCGACTGAAGTATATATCCTAATGCTTTGTCAAACTCCGCCGTAGACTTTGGTATTCGGTAAACGCAACCAATTAGTACAGGCTTTGTATTATTACAAATACGTACATTTATCCACAATCCTTCAATGTCGATATTGCTTATACTAAATACTAGGTTGCTAATTAAATTATCCTTAATATAGAGAATGACTCCCCCTCCCCTCTTAGAGAAATTGCGGTCTAATCTGAACATCTTAAAACCATTTAATTTAACATATTCGTCCGGAATTGATATATCAGTCCATGTTTCCGTTATAGCCAGGCAAGTACATTGAACTAAATTTGAAATGGCAATCTCATCAATTTTATGGCGTAAACTACGAATATTCAAGTGCCCTACAGAAATATTATTAGCTGTGTCTATTATCTTTACATCTTCCAAACAAGGGTATAAATTCTTAAGAAATCTTCTATTTGTGTCACTCAGGATGGCTGGTTGGTCGTTGACCTCAGAAGCAGCGAATGTGCTGTTTTCAGTGTCAGGCCCCCCGTTGGGATCTTCAGAAGTTGTAGTTCACGGAGAGGGATGCGAGGGGGAAGAGACGAGCATGCGGGATGAAGAGGGATGTCTGCCGGTCCCTTCTTCACCCATCACTCTGAGAGGGATGTCGAAATGAGTTACAGTTATAAGTCAGGGAAAGTACATACTGGAGGCTATCATTAATTTTACAAAATACATGTAAATTGAGAGTCTGAAATTGAAAGTACTTAGAGTATGATACATAATAAAAAATTAAGGTTAAGTCCTGATTTTCAT
>JAGDQP010037324.1:0-10065 GCA_022664845.1 Lepisma saccharinum | reverse complement strand
TATGCCACAGTAGCTTGGTACCGATAGTTTGAACCACGGAAAAAAAAGTTGTGTATGATTTAGTGAATTGGCATACCGAGAAAGAACATTAGCTTTCGGGCTCAAATATAAAAAGGAAAGAAAAAAAAGTTTATTTCTGACGAATTATATATGTAGATTAGTAGGTCGCATATAGAGTTACCGTATGTTGCGGTGTGACAGTTTTGAATTGCTGTGTCATATTCTCTGTTATTGTTCATTTTACTCCAAAGAAAATTAATGAAAGGAGATTACCATACTACGTTGAGAGAAATTGTATACGTATTGAAAACGTGTGTATGTCAATACATGTTAAGTAATATTTTCGTAGAGTGACGTCACTTTCCGTAATTGTTTCAATATATTTCTAAGTCAATATACCAAGCTCTTTGCATCTGAAATAAATGCGTTACTAAGTTGCGGGTAATAATAGCGCCACGTTAATTGAAATTTCGTATCCGAGTGTAAGATAGCGTTAATAAATATCGTTTGGCCATAACGAGACTGCGCATATTTCACTTGTAAGTCAAATAATTCATGTTTTGTAATTTTTTGAAATGTGTTAAGGTTATCGGTGTGCACACATATACGCTAAAAATAATCCCCGTAATAATATTGTAACGTTGAGCTCAGCGAGAAACACGGTAATCAAAGTACTGACGTCAGACAACTGTATTAGTATAGTAAAACGCGTTAACATTACGCTACGTAAGTACAGTCACTTTGTACGGGATCATTTGTTCTGAATACCGTTTGTGTAAAAGTGTTCGTGTTCTGTTGTATGCTTATACCGTTTATCTTCAGTTGAAAGTATTCGTGATTTTGCCTTATCGAACAATATTTGTTGGACAAAGATTATGCAGAAAGATTGTTGTTCCAATTCATTTGTATTTTGTGTGTCAATCATATTTGACGTATAAAGTCGCGATACATACCCAAAAAGTTGGTATACGTATTAAGTGTGTATTGGAAGTACCGTACATATATTAATAAATCTCATTTGTTCAACTTCTATGGTGGTGTAAATGTGTTCAGAAATTGTTTATTTTGCTTGGAACACCCTATAAACGTCATAGCAGAGCTATTCAAGCCTATCCGAATAGAAGTGGAA
Source organism: Lepisma saccharinum (assembly GCA_022664845.1). NCBI lineage: Eukaryota > Metazoa > Arthropoda > Insecta > Zygentoma > Lepismatidae > Lepisma > Lepisma saccharinum. The sequence goes on along the minus strand of JAGDQP010037324.1, from coordinate 8,936 downwards.
AATTTCACAAAAAGTTCTGAAGCAAGTAGAAGAGGTATCAATTTGACCCACTTTTAGCCCCCCTACCTTTTAGCGTGAAATCGCGGTTTTCTGTGGTTTTAAGCTGTTTCGACTTCTTTTTCGAGTGATTCCTCAGCGTGCGAGAGGTTTGGGACCCTTTCCCGCCAATTTTCGGATTTACGTCTATATTCCTTTTTTCTGCAATATTCGTATCACCCGAGGTAACAGGGGACTATTATCGGTTTCACCGTTCCACAACCACCTGTTCCTGGTGATACCAACCGACTGTCGATTACAGCACTATACAGAGTTCCGGAAGCAAGTATTTCGATTTGCCTTTGTCGAAGCTTGTCAGCCTGCAATCCTTTTGTGTCTCACGGCGCTCTTGAACAAGAGAAGTGAGACTGGAACGTCCGAAGTAAAATCCCGTCATATCACATTAAACGTACTATCAGCTATATCTCTTGGTTGAAAACCATATGCGAAATAATGAGCACTATAGCCCATGTTTGGTCTTACGGCGTTGTTAATGCTGAGCACGCACTCCTGTAAAGGAATGTCCCAAAGTTTCTGGTCACCCTGGTGTTCAGATATGTACATTTTCAACATGTTTTCCATTAGACTATGCGAGGATTCAATTAAGCCAATCCAGGGTGAGAATATGCAAGGCATTTGTAGGTTTAATTCCCATCAAATTACACAGTTTAATATAATACGTGCTATGGCATGACGTATGGCGGGTCGTTCTTTTAGTAATTGAAATCCTAAATTTTAGTATGATGTTTCTATATATAAAAACCCAAATCGTTTTACCTGAAATATCAGCAACAGCTTCTGAAATTAAAAGTCTGATGCCTTCACAAATCGCTGAAGCGATATACCTCTTTTTGTTGTACGACTCTGAGTAGGGACCCGAGGTTTTCAATAGCTAGCATGTAAATGCAGGTGGTGTCTCTTAGTGTTGTAATTGGCCTTGTGGTAATTCTTAATAATATTGTTGCGCTGACATGTGGGGCACAGCTAATCTTGGCACTCAAATATTCTTCCGTGTTTCTAAAATAGTATTTTATAGAAGCAGACATGTACGTCTTTTTAAAACCTAAGTGATTGGCTCTTTTCGATGAGTGTATCGCATACCCTAATATGTGCTTTCGGGTCGTAATGAGTCATAGTAAAGAATTAACTAAAGCTTTTTGAGAGCGAGAATCTATAGCTTTTCCCTTGCTTAGTGAGCTCTAAGAGAGGTGCTACTAGACTCGCAATATTAGCTATTTGGGATCTTGCAAAATTGCAAGTTCCAATGAATTTCCTAAGATATTTAACATCTTTTGGTGGTTTAAAATTGTCAATTGCAGAACGTATTTTCTTAGAAAGAGAGATACCATTTTGAGATACTTCGTATGCGAAGATATCGAATTTATCGAAAAAGAAGCGAGCTTTCAGTATAGAAAGGCGTATGCCTGTTCCACGTATTTTCTTGAAAAGTTCTCTGAAGGTATTAAGAACTCTAGAAAATTCATTACCACATAATATGACGTCATCTGCATAAAAGCTGATTATTTCTTTATCCAGCGCTTTTATAAGCATGTGCATCACATAGCTAAATCCTGCGGCCGAGTTAAGTAAGCGCACCGGCTCGCGAGCTAACAAAAATTGCCCGAGGGGTGAGATTGCTAGGTGGAGGTATTTTTGCGAAACCTCATGAATTTCTACAGAAAAAATATGCTGAGTTGATATCGAGATTAATCATGCACTTGCAGTTACGAAGTTTGTACAAAACATACTTCATAGATACGTGTATATCTGTTTGTTTTTGCATATAAACATTGATCAGTCGAAAATCTGTGCACAAGCGAAACTTATCTGGTTTCTTTAGATATACAATTCGAGATGTGGAATCACTTGTTCCAGGTTTTAAAACACCTGCTGTGACGAGGTATTCATCCTGTTTTGCAATTTGTGGTAGAATGTTCACGGGAATTTCTCTCGTCTTGTATGCAAACGGCTTAATAGATTTACCTACGTGTTGTTTTTGTTTATAACTTCTAACTAAACCTATGTCACTGCATATGTCACGAAATTCATACAACAGTTTTTCTAGTTGAGCTCTCTGTTATTTGGTTAACGTTTCGCTGATTTGAAATTGTGAGATGTCAAAAAGTTTAGCTGTTGTTTCTAAATGTTTCTGTAACTCCAAATTCGGATCACGTATTGCGCTGTAACTGAAGTGTATTTTATCATCTTTACTAGACTTAAAGTTTGGAATCTGCTCTATTTTTAAAGCAGTATGAACTTTACCTAATTTGCTTTTAAGACGCAAAGGTATACTGTCATCAGTCAAATTCGAGACGTAAGCGATAAATGTTCACCTTCTGTCACTTGCTCTCAAATCCTAACGTTTAATTTCCTCATCAGTTTTACATTAGGTTCAAAATATATGTCTCTACCAGAAATGTTTTTACTAAACCTCATGGGAATGGCTGACTAGCCTTCGATGACGTCACCGCAACCATATCACACTTTTCGTTCAATGATGGCGGACTTCCACGGCTGATGATGATACCGCGACCAAACCTCATATCAACAGATGTGGCAACCCCGTATGACTCATCTAACAACACGTCTGGCAACACCGCACTGACACGTCAAACGGCAATGAACTCACAACTGAGCTACGAACGCCTGATGACGTCACCCCAAATAATTTTTCTGTCCCGACTTTCCCGCCAAAATTCACCCGTCATCTACGAACACACACGCCAAAGGATTTTCCTGTCATAATAACCTTTTTTCCACAAAAAATGAACTCGTAATCTTCTACGAACACACACACAAGAAAGGATTTTCCTGTCGCGATCCCCCCACCCCCAATGATTTTCCTGACGCGAGTTTGGGTAACCACCATGACCGTCTTCTACTTAGTCAATATAATATTTCACCTTTATTAGTATTCGCTTTCGAAAGTCTCAACTAGTGTAGAATATTTTTATGTACAAAGGAAATTAAAATTCTATTAACTTTGGTTGTCTATTTTTTCGTGTTCAGTGTCTTCATTTTTTAAAAGATGCATTAAGTTTTAGGCAACACTTTTGTTATATACTATCATTTCTGTTAGTCGATTTTTTTGGTTACTGGGTATTCTAGAATCTAGATCCATACTAATATTTCATATAGCTCAGTAATGTATCCAGGCGGAGAGTTCAGAGGCTGCGGACCTCTCCCAAATTCAGATTTACTTGTAAACTTGGCATAATATTAGGCCTAATTATGTTTTTGCTGACCAAGTTCATGTCCAGGCCCTCTTTAAATCTACCCTAAGAAAAAATTCGGTATACATGCGTCTTACAGGGTATGCTGTTATTGAATCTCATTTTCAGGATTTTTGTAGATTCTTCCTTACTCTAATTTACTGCAACTTGATTTGTAATCCTTCTGACAATTTTATTTGGCTCTAACAGCATCTTTGTCACTATACAGAGCTTCTACTAAGTAAATGTGTTTCTTTTGTGAGAATCTGTTCAACGGTTAATCGTAGGGATGTACTAATTCAATCGAATAAAAAAGAGGAAAGAAATTAGAAATGCATTGAATCCTTTACATAACTTCAACCTGAACTTGCGACATTGTTGCATAAAGAAATTTGGACAATTTCTTCGGAACCAAATTATGGTAATTCTTTAAAATCATGATTAAAGTGCTCTAATTGTTCTTAAATAGTTCAACATTAGTCGAATATGAATTGTCTTAAGTAGTTCGACATTGAGGTTTACAATTAAACTGTAGCAGAACACTGTCACGTTATGTCTTGAGTATTTTTAAAATTTCCCAGCAAACTGCTATTACCATCACATACATTCTTTTCAAAATAACTAACTCTATGACTTATGGAACTCGCAAGTTAATCGCCATAGTAACAAACGTTCGCCATTGGACTCTAATCTGGGTAATATCAAGCCAGTTTTCATCACGAACACCTTCATCTCTTCTAACATTGTCCTCCCAACGACGTCTCGGTCTTCCGAATGGCCTCCTTCCATCCGACCTTCCAACCAGGATAGAATATAATCTTCGTTTTTCCCCCATCCGAGATACATGGCCTGCCCAGCTTAGTCGTCGCGATTTCACTATTTTTTACATCTGGTGAATCGTACCGTCCGTGGAGTTCTTCATTATGTAGTCTCCTCCACTCTTCAGTCATCACGTCGCGTTTCGGCCCGTATATCTTTCTCAAAACTTTACTTTCAAATACACCTAATTTATGTTCATCTGCTACGGTCGTACTCCGAAATAAGAACTCATAATTAACACCAAAATTTATCAATTTGATCAATTGTTTTCGTTAAATTGCGACTTTCTTCCTTCACAACTCTCCTTCCAACACCATGTTAGCGGAAGATTTGCCAGGTTGTTACCGAGTAACATAAACAAACTACTGTTTATATATACTTTTCTTCCATTCACAATGGTCCGTCTTGTCCTCAAATCTTACAACGTTTGTTTAACTCATTTATCGACGTCATACAATGATAAAATTTTGCACAGCAACGTAAGTCGGGCGACAATACAATATTCCATTGTTACTTTCATATATCTCTCTATATTTATATATTTTAAAAGCATATTTTATTTTTCGTAAGAACTTCTTTATCCTCAAATAAATATTATCCTGCAACGATGTTGCGTTTGATTGGTTGCAGAACACTCTAGGATTTGGTTGACAAGATCACTTGAGAAAAAATACTCGAACACCGAATTAAATGAAAAAAAAATTAAAAAGTTTTTTTAAAATCATACTTTTCTTTAACAATTCGTAATAAAATATATTAAAAGTGTTTAAGCATGACTAAAAAAAGCATGGGCCATGCAAATTGAAGAATTTGTTAAGTGATTGTATATGAGATCCTATCCCATGCTTTTCTTTTTAGTCATGCATAAACATTTTTTTACCTTTTAGTAGGAATTGTTTAAGAAAAAAGAAAAGTATGTTTTTAAAGAGTATTTTTTTTTAAATCTTACATATCTATCATTGACGGAAAGGAAGGAATGCTTTTCCATATTGGAGATAATAAGGGTTTTATCCACTAATGCAGAAAAACATCTCCATAGTCAGGAAACAAATTCCTTAATTGAAACTTGATCACATATTTCAGTAATTTGATTGAGGTTAGAGTCTTCTCTCATAGTCGACCGGGGTATTTGTGTGGTCTGAGCCATTAGGCCAGCGTCTTCTAGGTCCCGGTTTCGTGTAGATTTCAACAAGCATTGCACTCACATAATCGTGACAGGCTTAAGTCAAAATTTACTAACATGTCCCATACAAAATAAAGTTTATCAAAATTTATATTTTCTCTTTGTGACCTCAAAGATCACATTATATCTTACTTTGCTCTGTATCTTGGAACAGCACGAAACTTCCCGTTTTGTGAAATTTTCGTTTTTCATTCATATTTAATGTAATCATATTTCCTTCGTAACTAATGTCTATTAAAGTTATTTCTTCTCTACGTACAAAATAACTGCTTCAATCATAGGTGCGAAATGTTTTATATTTACAATTTTTACGTAAAATATGCTATGTAAAAAGTGATGGTGGACATTTGTGACCCGCGACAGGGAAGGGGGAGGGAGGGGAATAGGTAACCAGCAAATTTTGTTCTAATTTTTTAATTCAAGAAAAGGCTTTTATCTTGTTTCAATAGAGCTAAATGTTTTAAAAAGTGGTTTAACCTCATTTCTTTTGCTATGTAAAATAAGAAAGTGGTGTTGGACATCTTCGACCCGCGACGGGGGAGAGGGAGAAAAAGTAACCAGCAAATTTTGATCTAATATTTTGGAATTCAAGGAAAGGCTTTTATCTTTTTTTATTATAGTTGAATGTTTTAAAAAGTGGTCTCGTTTCTTTTCTTTTGCTATGTAAAATAAGAAAAGGGATGGTGAACATCTGCGACCCGCGACAGGGAAGGACGAGGGAGAGAGAAAGGTAATCAACAAATTTTGATCTAATATTTTTGAAGACAAGAAAATGCTTTATTTCTTTCTTATTAGAGTTGAATGTTTTAAAATGCTTGAGAAGCAATGGTAGCATCCAAGATCCGGAACTTGGAAGGAGTGGGAGGGAACATAAATATTGGAAACAGTGTTTTAATATGTTTCATGATGTAATTTGTTTTCCTTTTTTTGTTGCATTTGAGTGCTCTAACGATGGTCGCCATATAGGAATCAAGACAGAGGAAATACTGTATATTCCCGGGACCGTAAAGGTCTATGCATCTCAAATGCAACCGGGCGCTTCTACGGGTTGCGAATAATGGAACGGCCCTCAGATATGCGGGTTTGCTGCGAAATAATCAGGTACTGACTGCCTGACGAGTAAGCTGTCGCGAAACAAAAATCCTGGTTGTGCGTACGGCTATCAAGTCTACAATGGAAAACTAAGCTGAACAGAAATGGAAGCCAGAGCCTCGGAATAGGAAAGGAAAAGTGGAGATGACAAGGTAATGGAAGAAGGATAGAAGAATATAAATATGGAACATATGAACGATGTTAGAAACCGGCAAAATGGAAGAAGTCGCTCAAGAGACAATAGAAAAAACCCTGAATGTAGTGGCATTAGAAGAAATTAGATGAGAAGACGCGGGCAGAATCGAGAAAAAGAACTCCACATTCTATTATAACGGAACGCCAACAAAAACTGAACAATATGGTACACTTCGCATAAAAAAAATTGCGACAGCAAACGCCGTGCAGCTAGGCAACCCAAATGGCATCTTCTTATTCCATGATCGTGTCCGGTAAACAGACCCCCTCTTTCTCCTTCCTTCGTCTCGTCCATACTAAAATCAGCGAAAATCATGAGCACGTTTTTGTTTCTAATAGACATGTATTAGTATCGATAAAATAAAATAAAAAAAGCGAGACGAATCAATATACATAAGTTGATGGAGGGAGAAATTGAAACATACAATGAAACATTGAAACCGATGGATGTCTGTTAAACAGAGACAAAGAAATGAGAGAGACAGAGAGAGAGAGAGAAGGGGAGAGAGAAGAAGAAGTAGTAGTACAGATAAAAAATATGTAATTTAAACGTAGTAAAAAATATTAACTTCAGTTCCCACAAATCTAACAGCAAGATAGAAGTGACTTTTGCATTTTATATATTTTTAGTGCTATTCGAATATATAAAGGATGTTAAAAAGAAACCATTAAGTCAATTTCAAAATGGAGACCAAACTTGGTGGTCAGATTAAATACTCATGATTATCAGATAAACTCCAGAGTTTTGAGACACATCTAAGATAATGTCAAAAGTGTAACACACATGCTTTGTTTGCGCGGGGTTCGTTTGCCAATTCGATGGGTCTTATTAAACATACGGTTCGGAATACTTTGTAATCAGGAATTCTGCCAGGATTTTCAGTTTAGGGTGTGTAAAGTCAAAATTGGGAGGGTTGACTAGAGTTTTGCACGGTTTCTATCAAATTTTGCCCGCAAAATGTTAAAGTTCGGGGTAGTCTCCAGAATCTGGGGTTGACATCCCCACAGGGACCGGGGTCTGGCGGAATAACTGATTGTAACAAACCCAGTAGATACCATAGGCCATACCTTCTATTCCAAACTACGAATGCAAGGTGAACATAAAAAGAAAATGAATGAATGAATCTTTCTGCTTAATTTCTGTCAGAAAGAGCCAAGATTATAATTTCAAACTGTATCAAAATGAAAAGTTACAAATGTTCAAAAGCAAAATTAGCATGTTCCTATAGGCATAGTAAACCTTACATGTTCCACATTGCAAACGGGAAAAAAAAAGAAACACATGTAATAGTATGTTGATAAATTATAGGATGGAAACGAATTTGGTGCCAAACTAACATAACAAAAATTCTTCTCTTGTAATAGCCAAAAAAGTGGACCTTTTTCTACTCATGTCTTAAAATTTATCAGTTCTGGACATGCCACTCTATATTCGACCTATTGCGAATATAACATTCTAATAATTACAACAGTAGTGAACTAGTGTTTATAACAATTCACACAGTTGGAATGAATACGGCAGAGCTGAAACGGGTCACCGGCTGTCGGGGGATGCTGGTCAAGTTTTGTACTGTGTCGTCGGGTGTAAGATTCGAACCAATTCTGACCCGCTGATTCGATTTAGATCTGATAACTCGGAGGATGAAGGAGAGATTTTAATTATTTCATTGCCTTTGAAAAGTGTTTGTTTCAGGGATGACCTGGATCGGAGATGTTACCCCGAGATCACGAAAAATACGATACCGGAAAAATACGACGAAAAAAATCACGAAAAAATCGGGTTTCCGGGTCACTTATGTTAGAGTCAGGCCCTATTATCGGGTCATCGAAAGTGGCCCTGATTTAGCTGTGGAACACGCACAAACAGAGAGAGTGTGTGTAAAGTAAGAGAAAAATAAAGATATATAGACACAGAGAAGAAGAAGCGAAAGACGCAGCAAAGACATGATAACAATACATTAAGAAAGAAAGGAAGAGAGAAAGACCAATGAAAAACATGAAAACTACAAAATTAATACAATTAGACAAGGAAAAGTGGTCTCCTGAATAAACATTGCTTTTCCCATAAGCGAGATTCACTTTTGAGTTTGAATTCCGGAAAGGGGGATTACAATTTAGTTTAGAAAAATTATTCTCAGCATCAAAACTTCATGGTCTTGTAAGCAACTGTAGAAAAAGTCATGAAAATATCTTGAGAACTCTCGTTTTTACAGGCCTGTTTCTCAGTAACACGAATTGATAAACAGTATATATATTGAATTGAATTTGAATTTATTTTTCTCTCTTTTGATTTACATGTTTTTATACAGATTAAGTGGCTCACATAAGCTAATGCTGGCTCACACACAAGCATCAGCTTATGTGAGCCATTTAATTTATATATATATATATATATATAT
>JAGDQP010037323.1:0-18674 GCA_022664845.1 Lepisma saccharinum | reverse complement strand
TAAATATCTTCCTTCCTGTAATGAGAGATTATTAATCAAAAACCAATAATGAAATAAAATTTAAAACATATTCAGAGCTAATAAATGAATAACATTTAATTCGTTTAGTTTAACATTCAACAATTACGTAGTACATTATTTAACTACTGATTTATTTTACTAATTACACAAAAATAACTTAAATAAGGTTGTTTGGATACCGCAGTTAGAGGCGTTAATTTTTAGCGTTTTGAGTTCAAAAACACTTATCTGCGAGTGGTTTGAGGGTCAACTCAAGAAAAAGTTCTGATTCAAGCCATAAAAATAGCTTTTTTCCCAGAGAGTTTCCTCAGTCATACCAGACAAATGCCAGGATGATACAGTACCTTCGAACTAGCCCCTGGCGGACTATACCTTCAAACATTCTCTCCCCACCTGATACATGCATCAGCCAGAGTTGCCAAAAAGCCATAGATAAATTCGAAAATATAAGTTGATCCCTTATAATTTAATAATTAGGAACACTACAGTAAAACAAATGCAAAATCGTATTTTTAAAAATGAAATTCGGGACTTTTCAATATTTTTTCTGGACTCAACCTTAAAGTTCCGGACTGTCCCAAAAAATTAGGAACGTATGTTCACCGTACTGATCAGGCTTCTGGTTTAAATATATTCCGATTCACTTATCTAAGTAACGGTAATTCGACTCTTTAACATATCTCAGGCTGGACTTTAGATACTCCCTGTACCGTTCAAAATAATGGAAGTTGGGTTTGTTTAGATTTTGTTAAATCAGCTAAACTCAAATTAGTATCCAAAGAGCATCCAACCTAACTAAAATTATGTAAAGAACTTCATTTGATTTTAGTTGGTTTAACAAAATCTAAACAAACCCAACCTTCACTGTTTCGAACGAACTGGGGAGTATATAAAGTGCAGCCGTTCGGGGCTAATAGCTCAATATTATCAGAATCGGATACAAAATCAGTGTTTAAAGTCGCCACGACGTAAGAACCGGTGTCTAATCACTGACAAGTAGCGCCAGCACATCACTATCATAGCTGCTGGCAGGGTAACACAATAGAAAGTAACCCCGCTGTTGCCCCGCTAGTAAATAAATCGTCTTTTCTAGGAGGAACCACACTGGTTCTTAGACCGTGAGTTCTATGAGTCATACATCATGTGGGGTAGTTCCATGATATTACTGTTTTGAGTAGGAACTAGAAACCGTGTCCGCGTTAATCCGTTTTTGCTGCACATTAAGTAATATCATCGATTTTAAAAAAGTTATATAACCGGGCCAGTAACTTAGAGGCGTCCCTTCAAATGTATAATTTACAGTAGCAAGTCCATTTAAGGGCAAGGTATATATTTAACTGGTCTACATCACTGATTGTAAAAAAGTTGTATCACCGGGCCAGTAACATAGAGGTGTTCCTTCAAATGCATAATTTACAGTAGCAAGTCCATTTTAGGGCAAGGGTATATTTAACTGGTCTACCCTATACTATTGTTTTACGTCCTTAAATAACCAGAAAGTTTGAATATTATGAAGAAAACTACCACAACTTTATTAAACTTCAATCAGTAAGGCACAGGATGGACCTGTTATCTAAATTTTTGCTTCTAGTAGGGACGATACAGAATACCAGTAGTGTATTTCTACATAAATTTTCATAGCGAAGCTAAACAGATATGTATACCAATTACCATAATGCTCTTAGAATTTGGCCACATCGTATCCCAAAGATATTGCGAGTTCTTCCAATTTTTATTATACCCATAACTCGATTTGCTACCACACTTTTGCATTGTACTTCCCGTTAATGACTACGAAATAGCCCTAAATAGCACAATTTTATTTTTATTTCATTTTTGTAATAAATAGCTCTTGCTTCCTCGAACACATTTGGATAAATAAAAAGAATATTGCACAATTTCGAATATGTGACAACTGACTAATCACTAATGGCCGGTTGCAGATATCTGATTGAGTTGTAAGTTTGTAAAATGCTGAACTTATTTATATTACAAGTCGGTATGAGGAGATTATGAAACAGGAATTACAAGTACTTGTAATCAGTAAAGTCTGGGTTTGTAAACTTGTAAATTCCTGAATTTGGTTTACTAGTCGGACCGTAATGATTATGAAACACAAATTACAAGTACTACTAACACAAGTACCTGTAGATTGAAACCTGTAGCTTGTAGACTTGTATCTTTTATGAAATAGGGCCCAGGTGTCAGAACCCGATTTTGATAAAAATTTGTATGGTAAGTCTGCATTAGGCCTTGGTGATCAACATGTTTGTGCGCGCGAGAATAATCTAAAGACCGTGACAATTTATAAACGTCACGCAAAACATTGTACAAAGTCAGTGCACATTTTTGTGCAGTAAACCAAAATAAACAATTTCATTCTTGTTAGGAAGTTTGAAGACAAAGAGAATACATACGTATCGTTACTTGTTAAGCAAATTAATTTTTATGTCTGCACAATGCATTACAGTAAGTTTAAATACCAAAATATGTAATGGTGCTGAGTCAACATTTGGCTACGTTGATATACATTTAGATATTAGTGCATATGGATGTTGTATTTATGAACTTATTGGGAAAGTTTATAACCAGTTTGTGTGAAGATGAGAATATTTTATGTTCATAAACCTTGAAATGGCTAAATGTTGTTTAATACAGGAATTTGAAATTGGACATTTTACATGTTGATTAAACCATGTATACAGGGAGCACAGTGCATTGTCTCAGTCAAAGTACAATAGAACAGACTTGATTGTTTAATTTCTGTATAGCACCAATTTTAAACTGAAAAAATGGAATGGAGCAAGCGAGAAGTTTTAAATTTATTAGAAGAATATGGTAAACATAAATTATTATGGGATTGTAAAATGACCGAATATAAAAATCGAACCGTCAGAAAGGATGCTTATAAGGAAATTAGCAAAAAGATGGGATGTACTAGGGAGGAAGCAGAAACAAAGATATCTAGATTTCGTTCACAATATGCACGTGAATAAAAAAAAAATCAAAGATTCACATAAGAGTGGAGCAGGATTAGATAATGAGTATGATTCAAGATGATTTGCCTTTGAAATGATGCCAAACCTCATGTCGTCTGGAGTTCCCGGGCTCACAAGTTCTAACCTCACATTAAGTATATTTCATGCGCATATCATGAAATATTCAGTATATACTCTCATAATAAAGGATACGATAACTGGCCAATCCTGCATTACCAATATCAGATTAAGTCTTTTGCTAAAGCTAAGTAGAAGGGATACAAGAAAGACTGAAAATTGCGGCTTGTCTAGATGTCAGGGGCAAGAACAACGTTGACGTGGTATGGAATTTCGTAGAGGATTACAGTTGAATTTTGGGTAAAAAAAAGTGATGACATAATCGAAGAATGATGCAAATTTAAGATGGCGGCCGTAATGATCCACGTAGGTAGCTTGAGGTGACCTAGGAGGTGTTTGTATAAGACTACTGGTGAATTTTGGCGAGATAAATGACGTCATAGCAGACCTGGCTGAGCGAAGACGTGGTGTGGAGATTCCCATCACGTGACAGCACAGGATAGAGTTCGCAAGATGGGGAAGTTAGCTAACGCTGTTTGTACTAGATCGCGATTGAAACAATAATGATGACGTAATCTAAGATGGCGCCTGGAAAGGTCATTCCTCTATAAGATGAGGAGAGAAGAACGAAACAGGGTAAACAAATCCATGAAAATCAAAGGAGGAAACGAACAAACAGAGTTGGTAACCAAATCGATAAAAAAAACAAAGGAGGAAGTGAACAGAGTTGGTAACCAAATCGATAAAAAAAACACAGGAGGAAGCAAACAAACAGGGTTGGTAACCAAATCTATGAAAACAAAGGAGTAAGACAGAGTTGGTAACAAAAATGAATGAAAACAAGTGACTAAAACAACAGTTTTGGAAACAACATTCAATAAAAACAGAAAGACCGAACAGGTTTAGAAACAACGAGCAAAGTTGGAAAGAAATCCTTGATCATGGAAAGAAAGAGACAACAAAAGTTGAGAACAAACTCAATGAATGAGCAAGAGGGGGCAGAAATGGGGAAGAAGTGAACGAATAAATAAGGGTACTTCCTTTCTTTTTGGTAAAAAAATGTACAGTGGACTGCTGACATCTGTAGACGCGAGGGCGGAGTCGCTCGCAGCTTAATGAGGAGTTGGAAGACAGTATTCAGTATCCAATAGGATTTTTTTGTAGTAACTGGTGACCAGGTTGCCAGTAGCGTTTAACGAAAAGTAAGACAGTATCGCCGAGCTTCCTATCTCGTTTGCAGTAATACTTATGAGAAGTGATTCTATATGCATTTAACTGTATATTAATTTTTCTGTATATGCATTTAACAGTCACAATTCTTTTGTTATTTATTGATATTTTAGTAACATTTCAAATCGTCAAAATTAATCTAAGCAGTATTTGCGTATTCTATGACGAGCACTAAGGATGAAGGTCCCGGTAATCGTACCTGCAAAGCCTAGGAAAAAAGAGTAACAAATTTAATCGCTCTGTGATCCAGACACTCTATCGGTAAATGGGATCTTTCGTTCTAATTAGTCCCATATGCAAAGCTTAAAATGTTACCTGTGATGCGAGGTGCAACCTCCGTGCCAATCACTCCACCGTAAATGCAAAACACTGGAATGTGACAATGAGTTTTATAGGTTCAGGCAAGTCCACAATCAGAAATATTTATACGTATATAAAACTAATTGCCAATATATCTCCCATATCAAATTCAGATATATTATATGAATCTGTTCCTGGCTTTTGGGCATCTGTGCCTCAGGCCGGGATACGGCAGGGGAAACATGAGGGAAGGAATCGACCAGGTCCTAAGTTGAATGTACTATCCCGGCATTTGAATGGTATTAGAGGAAAGCCCGGGAAAACAGTCAGTATAATTGCCAGCTGGTATCGAGCCCAGGGCTTCCAGAATGCGAATCCAACACTCTAAAGTATATAATACGCATATATATACGAAAAAGATTGTAGAAAAGTGCACTGTGATAATTTAATCTGCGTGTTAACTCACGCAGACAGAGCAGACTACAAACAGGAGTCCAAATCGTGACGTCACCGAAGACGATCCCGTAGTTAAACATCAGAGGACCTACCTAATAATACTTTGGCTATCTTGGTACTTCCTTATTGAAAGCATATTATTAACATCAGGCTCAAGGTTATTTTAGAACCAGATTTCAGGCTGTTGAAATGGAAATACGAAAATACTGGTGAGGGGATAAGGTACAAATAATAGTATCATACACAAGGTTGTTTACATATATGCAGGAGGAGAGATATTCTGTAAGGAATTACAAGAAGTGTCTGGCCGGGTATTTCCTCCTCAATAATGAACTCTCGATAAACACAAACGCTGTCCCCTGAAGGTCGCTGATGGCTTGGGTACTTCCCACTGCACCGCGCGGACTACCCCATACCCCTCTCACAGGTCTACAGATATGAGCAGCCCACAATACATTTTTTCAGTTGGTATGCTTCCAACTCCGTATTTTTTTAATTACCCAGGTTTGGCTTCCTGGAGTAACTTTGAAAAGAGAAGAGAACGAGATGGTGCTGTATTGTCTTGCCGTGATTTTCTGCCAGTAACTGTTCGCCATGAGCCGGGTGTTGGAACCGTTTGGGGAAGTCCTGGGTGTTTTCCGTCCGCCATATTATCAATCAGTCCTGGGGCCGAAGCCCGTGAAAGAAGGAGAGAGAAAAAGATGAAAACGAGAATCAAAATGGCTGATGAAATGATCAGTCTTTGTGCAATGACTGCTGTCTCCAGCTAACTTCACCCTCCGACAATGAAAATTGCCGTCGATCCTAATGAGATCGTACGCGCAGTGTTCTCGCTTGTGCGTATTGCTTCACAAGGTCCTCGATACTGCACTAACAACTCCCAGTTAGGCTAGGTTTAGTTATGACTTGGAATTTTTTTTTTCCTGCTGCTAACCCTTTGGTTAGCCCCTTTTGAGGGTTACGCCCTCATTTAGGGATGAGCTTTTCTTTGTAAACACTATATTTTATAATATATTTGCTGGGCTATGAGGTTTCTATAATATCTTCCATCACCTGTTTCTTTGTTTTCTGTTGTTATATTTTCTCTTTTCATATTATGCTCGTTGCCTTTAGGCAAATTAAAGTCTAGAATGTGGGTTCATTTAGCTGTGGTATTTAGTTGAATATTTGTTTATTCCGGCTTCAGAGATGCTATATATTGTGGGCAGTCTTGGATTGATAGTGCGTCAGCCACTGCATAGTCCTCGTGTTGATCGGTTATATCGTTCTTGTATATTGTGCTTAGTAATGAAAGTGGTGTGTGGATGAAAATCTGTTTTGGATTAAAGCTGACGTCGGTCTGGATAGTATCTACTAGCAGGGGGTGATCGTTTTGAAATCTTGTTCTTGTATATTTTAATCGTAGTTTCTCCATGTGATCTAAGATGTTTGCGAATGGGACTTGGTCGTATAGCTCTCTGGTTGGGCTGGGTAGTTTAATGCGATAGGCAATTCGAAAGGCGTGACGTTCCAGGACTTTCAGTTTTTCATAGTAAAATTCTGGGGCTGCGATCCAGGCTGTGAAACCATAAGTTAGGACCGGCCTTAGAAATACTTTGTAGGTCGTAAGAATTGTTTCAGGGCGTAGACCCCAGGTGGTGCCCGTCAATCTTCTGAGCAGTTTCAGTCTATTGTATGCCTTTTCGGTCACCTTATTCAGATACGGGCGCCATGTTAGGTTCTGGTCAAATGTAATGCCAAGGTATGTGACTTGTTTTCCTGGTCTTATGGGCGTATTGTCTACTGTGATGGATAGTTTGTTAGGATTTCGGTGAACTTTGGAGCGTCGGTTCTGTGGGATGAAAACTATTGCTTGTGTTTTATTTGAGTTTATTTTTAGTTGCCATTTGTTACACCAAGTAACGAAGCTGGTAATGGCGTTGTTTAGACTACTGTTTATGCTTTGGATGGTTTTCCCTGCAGCTAGGAACGCAGTGTCGTCTGCGTATTGGAACAGATGTACATTGTTGGGAAGGCTGGGGAAGTCGGCTACGTAGAGGAGGTAGAGTAGCGGTGATAACGCTGAGAACTGTGGGACACCACTCAGAATGAAATATGGATATGAACTGCTATTGTTAATGTTTACGTAGGAAAGACGGTTTGACAGAAAATGGAATGTGAACCTTATGTACGCAGCGGGAAGTTTGAGCTTGATGAGTTTATAAAGGAGTCCATGGTGCCATACCCTATCGAATGCCTTTTCCAAATCAAATAAAATTAAACATGATGGTTTGAGTGAATTGTAGTTTTGGGTTATTAGATTTGTGAGTCTTAGTAGTTGATCATTGATACTGAAGTTCGGTCGGAAGCCAGCTTGTTGTAACGGTAGTAAATTATATTCAGTAATATGTTGGTGTAACCTGTAAACCAGTATCCGCTCCAGTATTTTGCTGAATGTTGTTGTGAGTTGTATTGGCCGATATGAAGAGACAGAGTTTGTCGGTTTATTTGGTTTCGGAAACATAAGTGTTTTTGATATTTTCCAGTCCATCGGTATGAAACCTGTTCGTAGTATGAACGTGTAAATTGTTGCTAGTAAATTGATGAACAAGACAGGAGCTTCTTTGATGTGTCGGTAACTTATATTGTCGATACCTGGTGCTGAGTTTCGTTTGTTCTTTATGGATCTATTGATGTCTTCTGTGGTAATTTCTACTGTAAGAGGGTTAGTATCTGGCATGGTATGACTGATATTTGGTTGGAGTATTTGCGAGTCTGGGTTTAGTCGGTCCACCGGATGTTGGTATGGATTGTGCCGTGGAGGTGGAGTGAAAACTTCTTGCAAGTATTCAGCGAAAGCATCGGCTTTTTCTTCGTCGGTGGTGAGTGCTGCGTTGTTTTGTAGTAAAGGATATGGAGTTGACGTATATTGCCCTGTTAGCATCTTAAAGCGCTTCCAGTATTTGGTCGGGTGGCTGGTCTCACCTAGGGAGTTGCAAGCTTTGATCCAATTTCTGAGTTTGTAAGCTTTCAGGTAGTTTGAAATTGTCCTTTGTATTCGTCTGTGGTGCCGTAGGGCTTCTAGATTTCCTGTTCTGAGGTATTCCTTGTATAACTGTTTAGATCTCTTTAGCATTGGTGGGTATTGAGGTGGAAGTTTCGGTTTGTTTGTAGTGGATGTGGTTGTTGGTATGTGTTCCTTAGCTGCGTTTTTAAGAGCCGTTGTCATTTTTTCTACAGTTGTGTATAATTCGTTTTCAGTTTCTGGTCCATTTAGGTTTTCTATCTTCTCTTCTATTGTGGTGCGGTATTTTGTCCAGTTGGCCTTATCATATCTAGGAATAGTACGGATGAATTGCTGCTGTCTGTAGTTGGTTTGGTTGTGGCATTGTAGTGTAAGCTTTATAGGGTCGTGATCGCTTCCGATTGTATCTAGGACTTCCAGTTGGCAGCGGTTGGTTAGATTTGTAGATGTTATAACTATATCTGGACTGGTGTTGCTTATAGGTCTTGTGTGGCGAGGCAGTTTATGGATTTCTCCAGTGGTGTTTGTCGTGATGTATGTGTTGAATCGAGTTTTCTGTCTGTCTGTTCTACTGTGATAGTTTATGTCTGCCATGATGATGTAGTTGCGAAAATTATTTGATATATATTGAAAGAATTCATACGGTATTGGTTGTTTAGGTCTTATATATATGGTTGCCACAGTAATGTAAATAGATTTAAAGTACAATGTTGCGATCAAATGTTCGGGTAGATTTGCTAAGTTTGGTTCGTGTCTACGGTAGGCTATTGATGACTGGAATCCTAAGAGTACGCCGCCGTTAGCCCTTTGTGCGTTTGTTTTGCTGTCGTCTCGTAGAATTTGGTTGTTTCTTATTTTACATTGCATTTTTGGTGTTAAGTAACTTTAGCACTTCTTATATACTATAAAATACAGTAAAGCAGCCTGAGGATTTGTTATTAAATTAACAATGATTATGAATTCATCTCTTGTTTGTTTAATTTATGTTGGCTAGAGTGAAAATGTATATTTAAGAACATTTCTGCATAAAAGAAAAAGTAAAAACAGTTATCTTTTCATTAAAATTGTTGATGGGATAATAAGAGAAAACTCTAACGCCATCTATTGAGCAATTTTTAAAGTAGGGTAGAGAGTGTGGTTTTAGATCAGGATTTGAATAGGTTACAATGTTTCTTGTATATAATGAGTATTCATGACTTTTGATAAGAATAACCTAATTGTAATGAGTATTTGGTATTTCAATTGAGTATTTAGTAAAATCATAAACATCACAACTTTACATGAAAACCAATGCAGAATGTTTGGTGCCGAGCCCTGTATTGTTGTAGAAAACTCCCTGGAGATGGTAGAATGTCCCTGGAAGTTTCTTCTACCTTATGATTGTAGTAAGTAAATCTTAAGTTTGGTGTTAATTGAGTGTTTGAGCAAAGCGTAAGAAAAGGAAGCATGCTTGTAAAAAAAGGAAGTCTTAATTAGTCTTAGCGTTGATTTTCGTGAACACTTGGATTTTCCTACCATCAATTGTGGAATAAAAGAAAAGACTGTACCTGACTTTCGTATCCTCACTTAGGTGGAATAACTTCTAATATAAAAGAAGTTCCCTTTCTATGAAGTCAAGAGCCTCGGCTCGAAACTTCTACTACCACCAGAGTGAACACATTGGATGGATGGATGGACAATTAATGATACTACAAGCAACTTAAGTTTGATAGTCCGAAGGGAAGTTAGTTTTATACATAATTTTAATATTGAAATTTTTTTTTAGTAATCTAAACAAGGTATTACAAACAGATTCTTTACTCTACGGAACGCTCTAGGTGGTTATTTACACACAATGCTTGTAAAAGTAAGATAAACAAGTTAAGTTAGATACAACCACGGCGTAAGATAAGTAGGTGAGGAAGCGAATCATCCAAATGTGTTCTCTTAATGCACTATGTTTCGCTGGTTTGCCACTAAGATCGCTGCGAACTGAGGGCCTAAATAGGGTAACCTAATATATATAAATACTGGGTATTGTATCAGTCACCATTTCTACAGTACAAGTAAACAAACTAATTGCAAAAGGGGTTCTAGACTCAATTGTACTTCTATTTTATAGTGTGATGTATACATCACAAATTTGGGAGTATACCTTATTTACAATAAAATTTCGTTTTTTAAAGTAGTGAATAGTTTATTTATGTATCTTTCTATACACGTTAGAGGACAATTTATCATATTAGATCCTGAAAGATGTTTTGGTATGTTTTTCTTATTGACAAGAACTTTAATGCATTCCCATTCCACGTACAAAGCTTCATGTTAAAATTTTAACATCCATTAATAGAACACCGTTTATTACCTTGAATTTTTTAGTGTTTTATTTTTTATTTTTCTAGTAGAAGAGAAAGAGTTATATTTATTTTAATTCTGTTAAAAATTATGGCTGTACACTCAATGACATGTCGTCTATAAACAAAATATTGTCTTGCACTTGGGAAATGATAATATATAATCAATGGAAAATGTTACATAATTCCAGGCTTTTCTTTAGTATACGTCAGACGTTCCATTTATAAGCAGAAACAGATCAGTCACAGGTGGTGTCAGGTTAAATGTGCACCGTGTATTATAAAAAAATAACCTGAATTTTTCTAACCCGTCTTTGTTACACTATCGCTCACTCGACATACTGTCCGTCTTTTGTAGCAACATATTAATGATAATATGTAAATAAACATGTCACCATGATGTAGCATTACCATGATTCCGATTCATGGGCTTGTGAATTATTTCGTTCGAAGAAATCATGCTCAACGTAAGCTAAAGTAATACCTAATTCCAAATTGCAAAAACTAAAAAGATTGCTACTCTTTAAAACTCCCCTGGATCTTTCAAAAGATTGAAGTTTATGTTAGGTTGGGTTATCCTAACTTCTATTCGTTACAGTCTGGGATTAACGTCTTTAGTACTTCGCTGGTCCGAAACAATGTAGGCCTACTAAGCATTGCGATTTCTCGTCCGGGGCATAGCCTGCATAACGGGTCATTCTTGATTCTATAAATACCTAACAAGAGTCGGTAATCCAAAAAGTGTTACGAAGAGCCATATATTATTTCGTTAAATATGCACTCGAGTTGCAGGGCAGCATGCGGAGGAATTCTATTATGATTTATGAATGACATGTTTGCTACAAAAATCACAAACATAATGACGAAAAAACGAAGACGGTTTAGGTAAAGTTTGGTTAGATACCTTTCTTCATTCTACGCAACGCACATGACGTTTAACGCTGACTCCATGTGCTCACCCCAACCTGGAAGCAGGCAAATAATCTAAAATGCGTTTCGCTCTTTCACTCTAATCACACTTGCATGCCTCGAAACTTTATTATATTTTGTGGACCACAAAATAAAGTGTACCCGAGAATTATTTGTGTAGTGTATCCTTCCGCTAACAAGTAAGTCGAGAATTGAAGCATACAACCGAATAACGCTGTATGGCACATTGCGGAATGTGCTGAGTTACTAGTTGAATCATTTTGTACGGAAAATGACCGACATATACTGAAAGGTTCGTTTCGCCATTGGTGACACTAGTGTCATCCAAAGAGATGGATGACACTAGTATGCATGGGTGGATTTTTGGAGGGTATTCCCCCGTCATTTCAGAATGACTTTAAATGTTTCATTCTAAACGATAGCTTTTAAAGTGATTGCTCCCCTCCCAGGTCTCTATCGTGCCCCAAAGGTCACTCCCCTAAATCCGCCCATGCTAGTATGCCGGCAAACTGGTCTCTTAGCGGAACAACGCTGTAAGTTCAAGGAAGAAAGCGGACGGCAGCGAAGTCAAGATATCTGCTTGTTTGTGCTATACAGCGTTATTCGGCGGAAAGCTACAATTTTAGTTTACCATCACCTTAAACCGAAATATTACCTATTTATTTAACAATATCCAGATACAGGGCAATTTCAGTTATTTTACAATGGATATATTTGATAACAAATAACATGGAAAAGAGATTTTGGAAAGAATTGGCCCTGGCTTTATTCAGGTACAATTTTAGTATTTGCCTGGAATGGTCGAGGGAATGCTCAGTAAGGATAGCCGGTACCGGAAATAAAACCCGGGTCTTCCGAATTCCAAGGCGAGCACTCTACAGATTGCTTTGCGTCTAGTTTACATTATGCATACTTTGTTGAAAATAAAAGAACTTCTCAGGTTAATGATTAAATTCACGTCGAGAATTTTAATTATATTACCATAAGGTGACCTCTGTTTCCATGAAGACAAATATTTTACACAATAATCTCGTGGTGAATTTGAATGATTTTTATACTTCCAAGATGTGTCATAGTAAAATAAATAAATAAAGATTGTTGAAATTACGCAATGAATAGACTTTGGGTTCTCCACTGTATAACATGATTTGACCTAATCTAACCTTACACTAACAACCAACTATTAAGAAAACAATAAAGGAAAGTGGGCTAATACAATAAGGAATTGTATAGTGGACAATAAAGGCTCTCTCTTCGGTATTAAACAGTAAACTATAACTAACCATATCTCTGCTAGTAAATCACCCATCACTATAACTTATTACATCAATGAGCCAACACATTAAACTGAGAGATCCTATTCAAAAAATGAAAGCCTGACAGAATCTATATATAAAAGTGATTAGCATGCTTTGGGTATCCTTAGAAGTATTCTAATGAATCAGTAACACACATGTTATAAGTTCTGAATGCATTGGGAAAGTTTCTAATGTGCAGCCTAATTGGGATTACCACTATTATACGGGACATATCTAAAGTGGGACAAACTTTACAGACGAATTAATTACACCAAAACAATAAAAATGTTATGTAAGCATGTGGCCGATTCCACTTCCTTTTCGAGATACAAGATGATACAACTAATACAAGGTTCTCAATTTGGAGCCCAAATTCTTCAACTATGAATGGTAAATATGATGAATATTTTCCCATAAATCAGAAACGATGCATTAAAATAAAATTTAGTTTAAGGTAATTTGTAGCAATTCGGTGAATAGAAGATTAGAAAATATCCCATTGGGTTCAGGCGCCAATTTGGTATATTGTTAAATTATTTCAATTGCAATTGCGGTAGTTTACTGGATATATGGTATCCTCTAGTGATGGTAAACAATATATGAAGCACCGAACGTGGTGTTGCAAACCGTTAATATAATCTGACGTTAAACGTTCATAAAGGACATGCGGAATATTTCACCTCGTATTCTAGGGAACATAATTTTTTTATTCCTGAGTGGTGTCCTTTCCCCACCTACTTATCTTACACCGTGCCTTACAATTATACTAATATAATAGTAATTAACATATTATTAATTCTGAATGGATCGGTAAAGTTTCTAATTTCAAAAGTGCACCCTAATTGGGATGACCACTATTTTGTATATCAGTAGCGGAGTAAGGCATCTGGGACCAACCCGGGGCAAGTGAACTTGACTGATATCCGTTCGCGAATACAATCATAAGCTCACACTGCTACTTTTGGCCGGAATATCTTATTTTTTTATTACTACGAACTCCACGGGATAACTGATGGCTGCACGGGGGCTTACGAGCCATGACAGATATCTACGTAACCTATACATGCGAATGGTTATTCAGATTGCGGAAAGTCATGATTATGAGCCATTATTCAAGCACAGAAGTAAGTCCTGGGACGGCAAGGCTATTACGCCGCCGACCACCATCGACGTGCTCCAATGATTAATTTTATCAAGAGATTATTTGAATTTGAATTTCATTTATGGCCTTTAGGCATCTGAGGCTCAGGAGGGGAAATGATTCGGGAAGGTGTTGGTCAGGGCCTACTTTGAAGGTGCCATCCTGGAATTTGCTTGGTGTGACTGAGGAGAAAACCTGTGAGGATAGTCGGCCGCTGGGATCGAATCCTCGAAGGCAAATCCAGTGCAAACTGTTGAGGAACTTGCCAGTGAACTCCATGTCACCCATTCGACCATCCATCGTCATCTGCAGAAACTCGGAAAATGGGTACTCCTTGCATTAACGCCTCAACAGAAGCAGCAGCTAGTTGATATCAGCAGTTCCCTACTCACCCATCACAGACGTGAGCCATTTCTGGACAGAAAGGTGACAGGGAATGCAAAGTGGGTCCTCTACCATAACATTACACGCAAACGGTAGTGGATACCTAAAAAGAGGGCGCAGGAGTTGTGGAAAAACAGGATCTCCAACCCTGTAAAAGGATGTTGAGTGTTTGGTGGGATATCCGTAGGATAATTCATTTTGAGCTCTTGCCAGGTAACCAGACGATCAATGTCTACTGTCAGCAGCTTAAACGTCTACGGACTGCATTGTTGGAGAAACGTCCTGCTCTAGTTAATCGCAAGGGTTTGATCAATTACGGTGATAACGCGCACCTACTGAACTACTCACGGCAGGAAGAATCTGTGCTTAGATCGAGAAATGTGGCTGGGAGAAACACCCCTACTCGGCAGCCTGCAAAACCATCCTCATGAGGAAAATTCGGCGGGCCTCCGATGGCCCGTCACCATGGTTGGTGGGCCACTGGCGGCCCGACGAGATTTCCTCATGGGCCACCTTTCCGGGAAAACATTGCAAAATGAGAATGGCGGGCGACGAAGAATGACCTAGTTCTTTGTCTCCAAAACCGGTGACTTCTTTAGTGGGAGGTTTCGGCAGCTAGTTGGCACGCGACCACTGTTTTGTGACCATAATATTTTCAGATTTTCATCCATTGGAAACTTATTCACTGTATAGGTTTGCGTACGGCGAGATACAGAACATTGCTGGTATATATATATATTTTTTTTTTAAAGAAAATTTATCAACAGAATTTATCAATTTATTTAGCTGATTTAAAATTAATTTGTTTTCCCGTTCGAACATTCAAAGTACGAAAGACTCGGTATTGTGATCTAAATGACGTAAGTACAAAGACTAAATTAAATTTATATAGACTCAGTACTCGCAACTTGATTTTCTTTCCATTCTACCCATGTTTAAGGTAGACCGTCTATAGGATACCCAGTATATATTAGGTTACTCTAGCAGGCCCGCAGTTGGGCCTGCCATCCAGCGATATCAGTTGGAACTACGTGCAATAAGGGAACATAATATTTCTATTGCTGAATGCTGTTGCTTCCTCACCTACTTATCTTACACCGTGGATACAACATACTTTTACATTCTTATCATGTTACTATTCTACAGGCAACACTTTATTTCGATATTGGAATACATTTTAATAAGGTAGCTTTAACAGTAAAGAAAAAATGTATCTAATTTTCAAAAGGCGAATATAAGCTTCCTTGAAAATCACCTAAGGTTAGTTTTTAACTTTTTACTCAGAAGATGGCAGCAGTGGAAAAAATTGATTGGTTATTTTAATCATGAATTGAGTCCAACTTGTTTTGTAGAAAAATGACCTATTATTTCTTCGCATTTAAATTATCTCTTTCATAAAGATATGATGATAGTAAATGAGTATAAGAAAAGCAACTAAATCTTATTCAGTATTACTTTAGAATCAATTCATTTTTATAATTTAATCCTCTTTCCTGTAAGGAGGAGAAGATGAAGATTCTTTACTCTACAGAAAACCTCTACCTATAATAGGAAATTATAGTAAGTCGAACCTGCCTTATCTAAGCTTAAACGTATGTTACCTTTATGACTTTATTTTTTCTTTATCGAGATATATAGTATCGTACTAGTGCGTATTACTTTTGAGAGTATAAAAGAATGATGGCAGAACTAATTTACAAAATGTGACGCTACAATTAATTCATTTATGTCCATTTTTTATAATTTAATCCTCTAACATGTAAGAAGCAGATTCTTAACTGTATGGAGATCTCTTTCTGTTTATACACCATCCATCCGCAACTTTACTTCCCTCATCGTCCTCTCACCTTCCACCCTGAAGCCACTTATCTGGGAGTCATCCTCGACCACCACACGACTCTTCGGCTCCATCTTACAGCCCTGGCCCAAAAGACCACCCAAAGAATTGCTATTCTGTATTCTCTCCTCCGCTCTCCCCACCTCCAGTATGAAACCCGCACACAGATCTATACACTTATGATTCGTTCCGTCATGGTATATGCCCCCCCCCCCCCCGCCTGGTTACATGCTGTGAAATCTCATTTACATCATCTCCAAATAACACAAAACAGAGCTCTCAGGGCTCTCACAGGACATGACAGGGGCACCAGGACCGTCCAGCTCCATGACAATGCAGGCCTGCTCATGCTCCAAGACTTCTTTTTAACCATCCAGGCTGCCTTCTGGCATCGACTTCAAACTAGCCCCCACCCCCATATCTCCACCATCGATACGGCCGACACCGAACGCCACTGCTACAAGCGCCCCAAACTGCACTAAAGCTTCTCCCATCAGTTCATTCTCATCCCATTCACACCGTATCACATGCCGTGCATTTTGCTCTTGTGTATCTTAATTCCGCTTTGTTCTCGGTGCGTTACACGCTACTGAAATTAAGAAATGAACGTCATGCAGACATATCCATCGTCCAACTTGTGTCCAACAGCTTCTATTGGAATTTTACTACGTCCAGGGAGCATACTGCCCGGTCTTTCCATTGTTAAATATGTCCTACCCTGCCAATTGAAGATTGAAGTCAGGAGCCTCGGCTCGAAACTTCTACGACCACCAGAGTGAACACTTTGGATAGATGGATGGATGAACAATTAATGATACTACAAGCAGCTTAAGTTTGATAGTCTGAAGGGAAGTTAGTTTTACACATAATTTTACCATCGAAATTTTTTTAGTAATACAAGGTAATACAAACAGATTCTTTACTCTACGGAACGCTCTAGGTGATTATTTACACACAATGCTTGTAAAAGTAGGATAAGCAAGTTAAGTTTGATACAACATACTTTTACATTCCTATCATGTTACTAGTTTAAACGCAACACTTTATTTCGATATTGGAATACTTTTTAATAAGGTAGCTTTAATAGTAAAGAAAAAATGTATCTAATTTACAAAAGGCGAATATAAGCTTCCTTGAAAATCACTTAAGGTTAGTTTTTAACTTTTTACTTATGCCTTGTTTAGATTACTAACATTTTACGATGGTGAAATTTATGGGTAAAACTAACTTGCGTTCAGACTACCGAACTTAACTTGGTTATTGTGCTTGTACTACCATTGTCTGTAAAGAAACAGGTTGAGGTTTCTGTGGTTGAGTTAAGAATCTTCTTGTTACACGGGAGAGGATTAAAGTATAAAAAATGAACACAAATGAATTGATTGTAGCGTCAAATTTTGTAGATTAGTTCTGCCATCATTCTTTTATATTTTAAAAGTAGTACGCACCACTATTATACTATATATTTCGATAAAGAAAGAAAGAAACTCAGGAAGTGATTCGTGCCTAATAACTAACTTGCTTTTAGACAGTCGTTTCTTACTAACGTTAGAAGATAACCGTCGTAAGTTGACGCTAGTTAAATTTGAAACCCGCGTTAACAGTAACTACCGTTTACATTACTAACATTTTACCATGGTTAATGTTAACCCGAGTTCATTTTAGTCCTATTCTTATAAGTCCAAGTGAATTAATATGTACATATTATATAAAACCCTATTTTAACTAAGCTCCAATTACAATATTATACTAATTGAGCACCATTTCTTAGAGATAGCAACCAATACCTTATTTTCAGTCCTTTGTTTTAGTATTATTACATTTATCCATTTACTTTATTTTAATTTCATACATTTTATGTGTTCATATTTTAATCCATTTTATTTTCAAGTCTTATACCTTTTATTGCTTATTTACTATTAATTCACTTACCCACCCTATATATAACAGACAAACACATTTCAACCACATCAACATGAACTTTCGAAACAGAAATTTAGTGAATAGTTTCACAAGCTAAAAAGAACAAAGTTTCTACCAGAATGCAGCTGATACCCATACGCCATCTGTAAATCTACAAGACCTTCAGCAGCAGATACCGGCTTCCAGAATGTTGTGTATTGGTTATCTCATCTACTGCAATCAGACAAGGCAGACATAACAACAATGAGATCCACAACAACTTTATCCACTAGCAAATAACCCTGCAGTAAGACCATCCAACACCCCCCTTACATCAAATCCAACAACATCGATTCGGCAACAGATAACATCCTTCATAGAAGATTGATCCTTCCAACACTATCCACCACTGGAATCCTATAATTGGAACAATTAACAACAGAAGATTGACATCAGTTTCCTTACCCACTAAGTTACAGTGAATAGCCCCAGTGCAAAATTTCCCCACAGTGAAAAGTGACGAACGATATTTCTATATTGACAATGTCATCGAACACTCTCAACGTTAGTGATAGTTGAATAGTCTTAGCTTCTAGACACTTTACTACTATGAACGATCCAAACAAGTGACATTTCGTTAATCATAAGCAATCAGTGTATTTAACAAACTTCTATCGTCATCCTTAAGTGATATTGTTTAGAGAAGAATTTACAGTGACATTCGTAAATATTTGACTTCATATTTTATAAAGTCAACGAACAGTTTTAGTTCTCTCAATATACAA
>JAGDQP010037321.1:2603-18674 GCA_022664845.1 Lepisma saccharinum | reverse complement strand
TATAAGTGTTTTGTGTGCTTTGTGTTTTGTAATGTAATTGTAATTTTTAGATATTTTAAACTTTATAAATGTATTTAGGAAATTTTAGTTTTTTGTATTGTGATTGGAATTGTCAATTTTTAGATTTTTTCTCCTTAAAAACTTTATAAAGGCATTTAAGAAATTTTAGAATTTTTAATTGTTAAAATTGTAAATTTATCACTAAACTGCAATGTGCCATTTGTGATGTTAGAAAAAGTAGAATCCAAAAATGACTGAAGCTAGGGTTCTTCTTGAAACTGCATAAAAGTCGTGAACAAAATGTAATAACAATATTGTAGTCCTAAATAATAAAATTAAAAAAATAGTTTCTTGTTCAGTGTAATTAACATATTTTCAACAACTAGCCTACAATAATTTAATTAAAATTGCTTTTTATATTTTAATGAAATTATTTTATTGTTATAATATTATTATAATATATTTTGTAAATAACCAATTACCAGAGTTAAATAATTATTATCTCGTTATTATTATTCATGGCTAGAAGACGGAGGAGAGTCATTTGTCATCATGTAAAGGGTAGTAAGGGCAAAAGGATGGAAGTGGTGAGGATGGAGGGACGGGGGCGCTGGAAGTCATGTGCCTAGGGCGCCTAGACGTATAAATGCGGCCCTGGGTCCAATGTATCTAAAATTAATCTTATTCAATTTACATACTCGTCCACCCATCCCTTCCTCACGTGCTAGCAAAATTACAGAGAAAAACATGGATTCATTCTATTCCAAAATTAAAAAGAAATAAGAAACATGAGTTATGGAACACACTGTATAAATTATATTTCTCTCTCTCTCTCCCTCACTTTCCTCATCAACACAACATTATCCGCATGTTTCCGACATATCAGACTGAAACCTGAAGACAGAATTCACTCGTTGCGTTAAAGTAATCGTTGCACTTCTTTGGTTAAAGTCTCTATCGCAAACAAATGACTGTGCGATACTGAGACAATTCTTTTTGTATGCTGTTGTCCACATAAGATTTTGTCTACAAGTCTAACTGTTTTTGTTTTGTCTTCCACGAGATCGGGTTACAGCGTACGTGCAGTCCTCAGTATTCAATGAATCATGGCTACCCAATAATTCTTTTGCACAAGCGAAAAAAAGGAAGTCTTGTGGCAAAAGTTGAAACAAGAAGCAAGAATGAGGGGCTGGGGAGACTGGAGTACACCACGATATCTTTTTATATTCTCTTTTAATAATAGGATAGTTTATGGTATTTAAGGAAGAAAATTAACAGTAAAACAGTAGGTAATGCAAAGAAAGAGGAGATTTAATTATAAAACAGTGGGATGGAGACACTGAAACCGGGCCGACGTTGTAGGATACAAACCTGAATGTATGCACGCGCTCATTGCTTTTGCATTGCCACTGCAACAAGATCCGCCTTCAGACAATCGGAATGCCCAGTGGAGTCTTCAGGCAGCT
Source organism: Lepisma saccharinum (assembly GCA_022664845.1). NCBI lineage: Eukaryota > Metazoa > Arthropoda > Insecta > Zygentoma > Lepismatidae > Lepisma > Lepisma saccharinum. The sequence continues at coordinate 17,208 of JAGDQP010037321.1, read as the reverse complement.
GTCCGGCAAAAAACCTGAAGAACTCTTTGTCTGAACGTGTACAAAGCTCCATTTAAAGCAATGCTCCACTTCTCTTTCCGATTTCCTTCCGACATGTCTGAAGCAAATCGGGGCGTGTATCAGGGGTGTAAGGGACTTGCATCCTGGAGTGTCAGTTCCCTCGGAATGACCTTGTGGATAGAGTGGTCAGTGATCTACACCCTTACACAAAAAGACGCCAGAGCAAATATTTGAACTCGTTCCAATGTGGACAGTTTTATACGCTTATCGCCGTGTGTCCCATTTTTTGATTTCAGTCTTAATTCCTAAGTTATTCATATACTAGTACACCGTACTTTGCATATGGCCTTAAAATGATTTTAAGTAAAACAAAATAATGTACAATCAGCATGCTGCAAAGAAGGAAATAAAGATTAGCAGAGAGACAATAGGCATAGTTTATGAGTTTACCTTAGGGTAACCAGACGTCCCTTATTTTACGGGATCGTCTCATATTTTCGTAAAGTCTCGTATTTCAGGAACCGTCTCGTATATTTTGAAACAGACTTATAGGCCGATTGCAGAAACGGTGACTAGTTTTAAGCTTTAGACAACGTCTAAGTTACGCATGGTGTTCCACTGCATAAACAATGATCAGCCGGTGTTTAGCAAGACATCGTTTAAGTTTCAATATTGGTTCGAAAATAGAGATAGAAGGCCTCCATGCTACTCTTTGCCAATCGCAACTAATGGAATTCGGTGTGCGCGCGCGCCAAACGTTAGTCAGCTGTCGTCTGTCATCATATTACACAATATCCATACTTGGACATTGTTTAACCGTAAACATCGTCTAAATACAATTTTTGTAACCGACCCGTTGTGATTCTTTTTGCCACATTGTACGCCATTATGTTGAATCCGCAGGAGATATAAATTTTAGAAATTCTTAGATTGGCATTATGTGAGCAACAGCGGCGAAAACAAGCATATAGCTATATGGAGCTAACGCTATTGTTCCAGTGATTTCAATTTGGCCTATTTTTGGTGTAATAGTCTGTGTAGCATATTTGGAGAGGTATTTTAGCCATACAAATCTACGAAATGTTTATTTGGACTATTGAGATAACAATGATTATCTTTAGTCGATTCTGTAATTTAATAAATTATAATGTAATAATCCTCACCATTCTTGGTCAAAGTTTTTTTTTTTTTTTTTTTTTTTGTAAAAATTGGCCACCCTAGTTTACCTAGGCCAGCTCAAAACATCGAATGCCAAGTTGACGGATGAAATAAATAGATCAAGGTTTCTGAACGTGCTCGCGAGGGAAGATGAAAAATTAATTTAACTAGGGTTTTGTAGGTTATAAGTTTATAATTAATAAATTTCAAAGAAGGTATTTTATTTTGCTTGCTGTTTAAAGATAATGTAATTTGAAGTTTTTGAAGAATATAATTAGGATATTTGTTATCAAATACAGCAAATCAACTGTCATGTTTTAAAAAATGTCATATTTTTGTGGGTCGCCGGCTACAAGACATGGTAAAAAGGTTGAGAAATGCTGAAATAGATGACGTAAAATAACGTGAAGTTCGTTTGGAAGACTACATTTTATTTTGAAAAGCAAACTACCAATGTGTTTGAAGTGTAAAGTCTATAATCAATGTTCAGTTCAGTTGTATATCGTAATATATAGCAGTAGTCTGCTAATAAAATTACACATAAAACATTATTCCATAGTCATCCTTCAATCTTTCTAATCATAACTTTGTTCCAGTTCTTGTCATACTTTCTGCCTAAATTCCATCACTGTTGTTGAGGACTTCAATTCAATACTTAGTTTGTTATATTTTGATACTCTGGCACTAAAAATAGACTTCGAAGACCTATTAATATACCTCGGTCCAAGAAATAATTTCCAGCTGCACGGGTATTATGATCATGAACTTCACTGTTTCGTCGCAACTGTTTTTTAATACCTTTGGCAGTAAGTCATTCTCAATCTTAAAAATAAAATTAATGTCTTTGCTTCAAGAAAAATCTATTACTTAAAATACAGCATATTTACTTGTTCAACCATTGTCATGACACTTTCATTCACTGGAGCATTTAATACTGCACGTATTCCTTCATTTAATATGACTTGAATTTTATGTAACGTGGTGGCATTCGCTCTAACAAATATAGAACAGCAGTATTCAGTATGAGGTTTAACTATAGCATTAAACAACATTAACTTAGTCTTCATCGGTAAACAATATCGCAACCTTGTCATACCGTAATAGAAACCTTTTTCTTCAATCACAACATTTTCATAATGCTTCCTAAAATTTAATTCCTGATCTGTAACAATCCCAAGGTATTTCATTTCTTCAACTTTTTTCATTGTCAATTTTAATTTCGTTTTCTGTTTTTTCCAATAATCATTGCTTTAGTTTTCTTCACGTTGAGGCAAAGTTTATTCATTTTCATCCAATTATTAGTAATACTAGATCCTCATTTACATTGACACTATCACTAATTAGATCTTTATCCTTAATGTACACTAACGTATCGTCAGCAAACAGCTGTATTGTGCAGTGTTTAACTAAAGAAGGCATTTCATTTATATACAAAATAACAAGCAAAGGCCCTATCTTACTTCCTTGCGGAACACCAATATCAGTATTACTTGACAACTTATTTTCAATCTTAACGTTACGTTTTCTGTCACGTAAATAGTATTTATAGTATTTAATCTATTCTAGCACATCATCTCTAATTCCCTTTTCTTGTAACTTCAGACACAAAAGCGATCTATTAATTGTCTCGAAGACTCTTTTCAAATCAATGAACACAGCAATAACATTTTCATTTTCATTAACTGCCCTAGTCCAATCTTCTAATACAAAGTTTATAGCAGATTCAATTGAGTATCTTTCTCTAAATCCAGATTGAAATTCAGTTAATATATCACTTTCTTTAACATGTTTTAATAGCTGTTCATACGCAACATTTTCAATAACTTTATCTAGTACAGGTAACACATTTATTGGGGTAAGTCACTCATTTTATCGAACCTTAAACTTTATGCAACGGAGAGATTTTCGAAGTTTTTAACTTGACCGGCACTTCACCCTCTAACAATGACCTCTTAACATTATTACAAACATTTTTCCTATGATGTCCCAACACTCTTTCAATGCAACTACATTTGGCTCTGTTGAATCTTTACCTTTAAGATTCATAACAATGTTCTTAATTTTGCAATTATCTGGTATATCGAATTTTCTCAAAAAAGTAGAATTTTGATTAACCATATTCACGTATGGAACTTGCGGGATATTATCCGCAATGTCTTTGACACTTTCAACAAAAAAATTTATTAAGTTCACTACCAATGATTTCTTCAGTTTGTTCTATACAACCATGAATTTCAATTTCATTTACAGTCTTTTTACACAGACAGAATGTGTCTTGCCTGTAATTATGTACACAAAGAGCAGTGGAAAATAACTAGGAGGGACAGGAAGACAAATGAATGGATTCGCGCACGTATAAAGGTAGAAGATATAATCAAGACTGCGAAGAAGATGAAGTGGAGATGGACCAGTCACATAGCAAGACGAACAAATGGAAGATGGACAAAAAATGTACTACATTGGATTCCTAGAGGAAAGAAACGATCGAGACGACGTCCAAATGCAAGATAGATAAATGAAATCAAGCGTTTTTCAGGATGAGGATAGCAGCAGACCAAGATATGCGGAAAGAAAAGTGGGTGGGTGGGGCGATTAATCCAGCAATGGATAGAAAACGACTGAATGTGGTCATAATGATTACTGCATATAATCGAAAATATTGCGAATAATATTAATATTTTCTTTGTAAGAGTTAAGACGAAAAAGGCAGGGTTGGCTGGTTTAACCATGGTTAAAATCAATTGGTTTAAAAAAAATGTTCACAAATAGTGTGAACTTCATGGTGACATATTAAACCATCTGCGTTAACTTTATATAATTTTCGCCTTGTAATCAATGGGTCCCGGGTTCAATTCTCGATGGGGCCACAGCATTTTTCTAAAGTGCAAACCGAGTAGTGGTTCGGATGTCACTAAAGCAGTAGATCTTGTCCTTCATAACCTTGCTGTTACATAAGGACGTTAAGCTTAAACAAGCAAAACGAAACCAAATTGTATCTTTCTGCTTGTATGAATGCCTGTTGTTTATAAAGCATTGCAGACCATAATGCTTTAATATATTGATAGAATTTGGCAAAATTTATCGACTTCATCCAGGGCTTAGGTCCTGGAGGTCCGGACCCCCTCCGATAATCCGATATTTTTGTAAATCTACTACAACTTTACGCGATATTTCATACTGAATTTGGACCTAGCAAGCTGGGATCCTCCCGTCCCCGAAATAAATTTCTGGTTACATACCTGACTGCATCAGTAGCTTTTCACAGCAACATTAGCTTGGATTGGACTTTTTAGTTTTACGTAATATTCGTGAATGATATCTTTGTAATTTTAAAATTCCATTATTTGTATAAACGTCTCTTGGCGTACTGCAGCATCCCGGGTTCGAGTCCAGGTGGAGCACAGTTTCTCAGGTGCAAACCGAGTAGTGGTTCGGATTCCACTTTAAGCTGTAGGTCCCGTCCTTCATAACCTTGCTGCTGCATAAGGAGAAATAAACTTATTTCTGTCCATACGTTATATACATAAATAAAGCAAAGTATTTAAACAAAGAAACTTGTTTAAACCAAATAAACCTGGTTTTTGTTTTTTATTTTTTAAAAAAACATTCCTTTTGCCAACCCTGAGAAAAGGGGAGCCCGCAGTGGTATCAAACATAAAAAACAGAACCAAAAATTTGGTCCCTATTGGTTAAGACTAGAAGTGGACGAAATAGGTGTCCTCTCCGGTCCCTGGCTTAATTTGTTCATGGAATTTTTAATGGCGGCGGTCAATCCAGTATCGCTTTTAGATAGAGGTCGAGGCTACCTTGGCACTTTTTTTTCTTTCTTAAGTACACTTCCTTTCTTTCTTTCCGCACTACACCGAAACGGGAGTAATTCAAGAAAATCGTAATTAGTCCTATACAGGGTTACCGAAAAAGTTCTTGTTGTTCTTGACATCGCATGGGAAGACGCAATTACTGATAGGAAAGTAAGTGCCTCAGGTTGATTTATTGAATTGTTATTAACGTCCTAAACGAGCCGGTAAGCTTCTAGGAACGGGACTTATAGTTTAAGGTGGGGGATCCGAACCACTTGTGTTCGCCACCGGAAATCGAAAAATGCCTAATGTGCTATAAAGGTAATCAAGAAAGTTCTGAGGATTTTTCACCCACCACCTTCGAACATCGATATGTCACCTAAGACGTACCTGGAAGATCAAAAATAGTCCCCATCAGCATCGATGACCTTCTGCCAACGTTCTGGAAGGCCATGGATTCCATCGCGGTAGAACTTGGTGGGCCGTAAAGCGAAGAAGGTATCAAGTGCATTTTGCACCTCTACTAGGGATTTGAAGTGGTGTCCTCTAAGGTGATTATCCAAGGAATGGAACAGGTGAAAATCGGACGGTGCAATGTCCGGGGAGTATGGCGGATGCAATAGTGTTTCTCATCCAAGACGTAGAATGGTGTCCCGGGTCATCCTAGCCACGTGGGGCTTAGCATTGTCCTGTAACAGGAGGACCCGTTTGCGATTCAGAAGTGCTGGCTGCAGAGTTCTGAGTTTTTCTTGAACACGGCTCAACTTCTGACAGTACACAGTTGCATTGATGCTCTGACCAGCTGGCAGCAGTTCCCGATGCATAATGCCGCGAGCAGTCCACCAAACACACAGGAGAGGACCTTCTTCTGGTGCAGTGTTGGTTTCGGCTGTTTTGGAACCGGTTCATGGGATGCTAACCAATGATGACGGCGCCGTGGAGCTTCGTACAGGACCCACTTCTCATCACATGTCAACACCCTGTCCAGAAATAGCTCCTTCCTCAGACGAGACAGCAAAGAAACACAGGTGTCTGTTCGCGTTGCCTTCTGGCCCGGAGTCAAATCATGTGGGACCCATCGACCCAACTTGTAGTGCTTCCCAGTTGATGGAGGTGCTGCCGAATGGTTTCTCCACTCACACTGAATTGTAGTCCCAGTTCCTCACATGTCTGGCCACTGTTCGCCTCAATTGCTGCCTGAAGATCTTCATTTGGTACCTGTGTTGGTCTTCCTGCACGTGGTGCGTCTTCGAGTGTTTCGTCACCGTCCTTAAACTTGGTAAACCACCGCTACACTGTCCGCGTAGTCACGACACCCTCACCAAAGGCCTGGCATATCTTCCGCCCCGCTGCAGCTGCGTTTGACCCCAGTTTGAACTCGTACAGCATACACGCCCTTATAACGCTCTGTGGAGGTCCCATGTTCACCCTGTCCTTCCGCACGTTCACGGTGTAACTAACTGCCACAACCAGGTAGTATGTTGGCTATATCCACACCAACAACTGATCTTCGCCTGATCTCCATTCGCATTCAACTCACGGTGTGAGGGCAAGTTGAACACAGACCTCCACAAAAAGCGACAAAACTTTCTTGGTTCCCTTTGTAGTAAAGCGATCGGGGTGGAAGTAGGAACATTGACCATGACCAAGACAGGCGCCTTGCGTACTCACAACAGTCATAGCTTGAGTAGGAGCGAAGACATCCACGCCTGAGGTTTATATTGTCGTATCTCCATAGGGTTTTTATAGGAGATACGGCAGTATAATCAGGTGTCGAAACAGCTCGTTCGCGGTTGTTTTCTTTATGACTAAGGTGAGCTCATCCGCAGTCGAAACAACTCTCACGAATACGTAAAACCCTTGGGAATAATGCTGTGAGTGAACGTACCGCCAGGCATTGGTTCCAGAAATTCAGGCCGGGATATTTTTTTTTTATAATAGGGACCCTCCTTTCCTCCCCACCTCTTAGCTATATTAGCTCAATCTTGTTTCGAGTGCCGGAGGGGCACAACGAATCTGAAATGGATTATCCACAAGATTGGGGAAGGCCATCCCCGGAATTCGTCTCCCTGCCTCGACCTCTGCTCGGCGTCGAGGCATGGAGTCGATAGGACCTGATTGCACATTATTGATTTAAAAAAGAGCTGGGAGGGTTGAGGGATATATTCGAATGGCCCACTTCCCGGTGGACAAACCTGTACCTTATTTCCGCTAGTTGGGGGAACTATATTACTTTATTGTATCTTTTCTTCAGTATAATACATAAGATACTTGAGCAGTACAGTACTTACCATTTTTTATTGTTAATATTTTTTTTTAGTACAGATTATTTACTAACTTCATGTTTCTGTATTTAATTGTTTAGTTTTTTTTACGTTGAAATAAAATTTGTTTATTATTTAATTATTGTTTCCCAGTTTATATTTATCTTATTATTTCTCTCACATTCACACAATAACGTTTATTGCTGTTTAACTATCTTATTATATTGTGTTATTCCTATTCTTAACCTCTATGTAACTCTAATGTCAAAGGTTCCTTGTAATGTATTAGCACGTCTCCTCACTCCTTATCACTTTACATACAATTGATATTTCATATTTTAATATATTTCGTAAAACTAAGCTCTCCAAACCCAATACAACCAATATGCAATTTAGTTCCCAGCTATCTATTTTATAAATGGGGAATTTTATAAAAAAAAAGAAAGAAAGAAAGTACACATGACAGAACACATTCATTCGATCACACATTCATCCATCATCGATCCGATTTGGGTCCCCGTCAGCGGGATTTCTCCTTCATATCCTGTGATTGGGGCTGGTCCGGGGACTCCTCCTCTTCTCTCTTCCATCGCACCAACACTTCACTTACACCTCACACACTGATTCACTTATTCACACGCATAGAATAAACAGCATTATTTAGAATCGTCTGCCATCCAGAGCTTTTATACTATCCCAACCTTTCGGTGACAGCAGTTCTGGGGGTCATTTTATATTATGTTTCCGTCTAAATTTATTCATAACACACGATTACGCTATCACTCACGCCACGCGTGTCGTTCTGGGGATGATTTTTCGAAAGAATCAAGACCGTGGAAGAGCCGGAAAATCCACAAAGTTTGCTTGTTTCTCACGATTTTAAATTGACCATCCCCTGTCCGACAAACGATTTATCCACGCACGCATTCGAACAAAACGCGCACACAAATTCCACTACACGACACACGAAAAAGACGATAGCGAAAGTTCTATTTACAAGTACGAGAGTTTTGTTTCTCATGTTCTACAGTGTCACTGTGCCGCTTAGTTTTAATCTCCATTAATGTATCTTCTCCAGCAAATATGAGATATTTTATTCGCGGGCGAACCCAGGGTGATTCTTTTCTCCACAATTTCCCTGATGCTCAGGTTCCGCAATTCAATGCGCCAGTCCTCAATCAGTTGAATTGTTTTGCCCTCTGCATCCACTCCATTCAGCGCGCTCTCGAGGACCACGTGTTCGGGCGTAGAAATATGTCCACAGTCGCACTCCGGGGTATACACCAAACCCAACTCATAGAGTTTGTTCAAGTAAGGTCCATGACCGCTTAGAAAATGGACCGCTTTCCTGCTAGGATTTCAATTCTTCCATTGCATATGATCGGTGATATTGTTAATGATGCCGAATAATCTTCTGGATTTTCCACTTCTACCCCAATATGTTTGCCAATTCATAATAATTACTTCTTCAATATTTTGTTTAGATTCTGGCATCACTCCCAAGACCTCCGTGGCTCTCACTTGATTGTTCTTTTTTAGCCAGTATAGAGCGGCTGACTTGATCACCTCTAAATGCAAGTATATAAGAAATGGCGACTTAACGCCACATTTTAACATGGGGAAGATAGGACTATGCCTTTCTCTTCCGGGTAGTTTTCGTAAATGAAAATTACACTTATTTCCGGCTAGTGCTATTACTGCCATCTACCGGCGTTATCATGAACTACTTGATTATTACCGCCATCTATCAGTGCCATTCTAGAGAGGGGTCACTTGAGGGTGTTTTAGGCACCTTTAGCTTAAATTTTGGAACTAGATATAGTTACTTTTTGTAACCAGATGTAGTTACTTTTTATTCTCTTTTACGACCTTGTTTTTTCATAAATAAATAAATAGCAAAATTTTGACAGTTAGGAACCATTAGCCCCCATATCTCGGCAACGGCTCAAAATATCGAAGAAATAAATCTTGTCGTACCTAAATCCAAAGTTTGGTCATGATGCGAGAAGATTTTGACAGGAACCATTTGACCCCCATATCTCGGAAACGGCTCAAAATATCGAAAAAATGAATCTAAAAATCTTCCCTTATAAACCCCTTGTCGTTTCTCATCATAATCTACCTAATTTCGAAGTTTGGTCATGATTTAATAAAAAAATTGGCAGTTAGGAACCATTAGGCGCCAATATCTCGGAAACGGCTCAAAATATCGAAAAATCTCCCCTTATGAACACCTTGTCGTTTCTCATCATAATCTTCCTAATTTCGAAGTTTCATAAAAATGTGATAAAAAAAATTGGTAATAGGACCACATTAGATCTAATATCTTCAAAATAACTAAAAAATAATATATTAAAAAACTACTTAATTATTACCGCCATTATTATTATTACGAACTACTTGATTATTAGTCACCATTTAGGTTGTTGCTTTTAACTACCTGCCCTCCCCGCCATTTTACTAGCGTCCAAAATTTATCGCTATTAAAGAATCACACTTTACCATATATAGAGCTTGAGAGCTATACAGAACTACATAACTTTAGTATTAAAACATGAAGTGGGAAATGGAAAAATATTTTTGTATTTTTAGATTTGGCAGCACTTTGAGTTATCAATGCAAGACGTAGCAGTCACTTTTGACAGTTGTAGAATTATATTGCCCTAATTTGTTTAAGAGTAAATATATTATGGAATCGTTATCTGATTTTAATGGTAGAGGGGCCGTAAACCATGTGGAATTATCATCACTTATAACATAAAATTCGATAGTATTATACTCGAATTATAACAGAGATTATAGTATTAGTCTCTGATTTGCAGTGTAAATTTATCAAATAAAAGTTCACGAGCTTCTAGAGCTCTAGCTGTTTCTGTATAATATTTGTGCAGCGCTGTTAATTGTTGCTTAATGTCATCATGTTTTATAGACTGAGACATATATGAAATTATTGAATCTACCGTATCCGCCTGGAGAATTGCGTTTGTGGATTTAGAAGCAGCAATATTGTATGCAATATACTGTTGTATTGCTGCTACACAGTCTAAGATGTCTCATCGCTGGGAGGTAATATTTATATGCTACCCCAATATCATATCATTCAAAATTCTCAGTGTGTATGTTGGATCACAAGCTTCTCGGAAGATGTACACACATTCTAAATTTGAGATAGAACTAATATTAAGAACTGAAAAAAAAAACTTTAAAAATTAGCAAAAAATAATGCAAGGTGTGAAATTGAAGGATTTAATAATGTTTACTTGCAGAAAAACACTCTCTCAGAAAATACGTTTATGAAATAACATAAAATTGTTCTATTACTCTTTCATTCTTTACGTCATAAATATATGAGGTTTGAGCTATAAGTATCACAGTGCAAAAGGTATTTTCAGGAACTGCTTTTTCAAAATCCATTATAATTTTAATATTCGTTCTTTCTTTAATAACAACTTGCTTTCGTTTACTTGTATTAATAACATACATTGGACGATTTTCTATAAACTCTTTTGGAGAATAAAACATATCAGTATTTGTCTGTGTTACACGTTTAGAAACGCTATAACTATCGTACATTTTAAGATGATCTGCTTTTGTAATATCCAGGTTTAAGTTCTCACGAGGGAAGATTTCGTTACGAGCATTTTATAAATAGATATTCTTAATCGTACATGCATCAAACTTACTAGCATCTTTCTCCCGAGTATTATCATCACGATTAGTTTGAAAAAGAACTATTACAAAATCGGGCATATCGAACTGCAGTGAATTAAACTGTGTTGTTACATCAAATTCGAAGTAAGAACCTGAAACATGTCGTTGAACACTTTGATACGTGAGAAATTGAATTGGTATTCGAGGATGTCGAAGTATATCTGCTTTTAGTTTCATTGAATATTTTTTCTCGTATTCGACAATTGGCATTCTCAGTTCCATTGAAGTAATCATTAATTTAGCAGGATGAGGTAACGTATCATCATCTAAAGTACCATCTGCTTTCTTTGTTTTCCAGCGATAAAATAAAACATCATTATTTGCACTTCTTTTAAATGTTATTCGAAGTCAACTCTTCCACATAATTTCCTTATAATCGCTAAAGAAACCAAACAGTAAACGTAGTGGAAACAACACTGTTTTCTTCTTTCCGTGGAAGTTTCGCATCAGTAATTAATCCACCCGACTTAAAATATTCAAGCTCAGGCTTTGACAATCGACATGTGGCAATAGCAGTTGATGTGATTCGTGGATAATCAATTCTATCTATAACAGTACCATGTTTTCTTATTTCTACCTGCGAAAACAAATATGGAACAAAATTATTTATTAATTTAATATTTGACCCTGCAGTAAAAGTTCCTCCAGCATCTCTTCCAATGACTTTATATTTGATGTATAAATCACCGTAGTGCGGGTGCAGAAATCCATCTCCGGAACAGATGTCAAGTTCAGTGTCTTTATTTGGTTCATTCAAGTTATTAAATGTACGACGATTTAGTGGGAAAGATTGATACTCATAGCTTTCAATAAATTCCATCTTAAAAAAGACAACTATATTCTGCTTTACTGTCATTCTTGCAATAAAAAAAATATTGTAATTAGATTTTTTAAAAGTCATCATTTTTAATCATGAGAATTGCACTTGTTATCGCACCGCCAAAACTATTTGATTCATGCAATTCATTACTAACACTTATTTCAATAGAACGTATATGACTCTCTTGTATAGGAAAAAATAATGGATATGCTCTTAGGCAATTGGTTCTAAAAACTCTGTTAATGGTTTAAATGTTGCTATAATATTCGTTTCCTTGTGTTTATATTCACCATCCGCTATAATCATACCTTTTGCTAGGTTACAGTGTATAGTAAATGTTTCAGTACTTAAGAACTTTGGAAGAGATTGACCTATATGAGTCTCTTCTGGCTTAAGATCGGTATTATTCTTGAAACCTAATAACTTACCAACAGTTTCCACAATAAAATTTTCTGCAAATGGTGTTACTTCCATGCGATGTGTCACATTATTTTCTTTGGAAGCACTTCTTTGGGTAGTGTTGTTTCTAATGTTGATGCATTATATTGACCCGGTGGTATATTATTTTTCTCTCCTTTATAGAAGTAGGTATTGCCATTTTTTGTTACATTTGGTATTAGCTACATACTATAGAATCCAATCAGTGCACCGGCGTCGGGAAGTGGGGCCCTATCGCCCAGTCAGTTTTACTGGCAGCTGCTAACATCGTTGCTGCCTATGGGAAGTCCAACAGCAGGGCCAGAGTGCTTCTGTGTTAAGAAATTTTTACTTCCCACTAGCGTAGGGGATTGGCGACCTCATCGCAGGTCTATGGACCGCAACGTGATGACACCATCACATAGCCCGAGCAGCAGACCATCGCTGCTCGTATACGGCGTAGGGAATTGGTGACCCCATCGTCCAGCCGGCTTATGCTGGTTGCAATCAGCCAACAACGGCGTAGGGAATTGGCGACCCCATCGTCCAGCCGGCTTTTGCTGGCTGCAATCAGCCCTCGCAGCTGAACATCTACGCTGCTTGGAAGGAGAACCATCAGAGAGGATTTCATTTACATTCACCCCATGTTTCATCCATTGATGACTCATTATTTCATCTCCTCTTGTGCTGCGACTTGCACCTCCACGCAATGCTCAAGAATGTGACAGGATGTACTTTCATTGACGCTGGCCCCTGGGACCCGAGGAAACGGGGCGGAACCATTGGATAGCGCCTAGTTCTTAACAGCAGATTCTTGGATGGTCTAGCTCGTTGAGACTGGGAAGTGCGCCATTGGGGAGCTCTTCGGACCTTTGGTCTCGCCAACACTGGGGGGAGTGGGTGTCCCAAGTATCCATCAGTCGGGAGTGCAAGTGATTTCGACGCCAAGCCATTTGATTTCTCCTCGATTTCCAGGTTGCTGACAAGGGTGATGAGGGTAGGACCCGGCAGCCTCGTTGGCTTCTCACAACGAAGACGGAAAAGTGTGGGCATTTAGGCTATCATTCACCATATCTCCACCACATCCTATTAATAATAAGTCGCCTTCGCTGAAAGAACATCGTACAAAGAAGAGACAGAATGAAAAGAGAGTTAGTGATGTAAGTAAAGAAGGCGCATACCGCAAATGAAACAACCAGTGACAAGGAAGAGAAAATAGAAGTAGAGGAACAGACAAGTATCGTGCCGAATATCACGCGATATCTTGTAGTTAAAGTAAAGAATGAAACAGAAAATCCAGGTGTATTGAAGGAATCATCCCCTTTCATTATTCAAAGGCAACTTGCTCATGTTGCGGGCGAGCTGAAACATTTTTAAAAGTTTCGCAAAGGCACTTTATAAGTGCAGACGTCTACCGATAAACGAACAACTAGTCTCCTCAAATTGAAGTCACTAGTTCCATTTCAAGTTGAACCATACCATCAACTGAACTTTAGTCAGGGCGTAACATCTTGTTGGGACTTGCAAGATGTCCCTGAAGAGGAGACTAAGAATGAAGTTGCCAGATAAGGTGTAGTCAATGATAGGCGCATTAAAACTAGAAAGAGTGACGAACTCCAACCCACGAGGTCGCTAATTTTGAGGTTTGCCAACCCACAGCTCCCCAAGGACGTGAAGGCAGCTTTCTATTTGCTTACCTGTCCGTCCGTATATACCGAGTCCGCTCCGCTGTTTTAAATGTCAGCACTATGGACACACCAGCACGTCGTGTAAGGCGACCTCTTCTGTATGTGCAATATGCGGTACAAGTAGCCATGGTGCGGATCCTTGCACATCACTGAAACCTCAGTGTGTTAACTGCAAGGGTGATCACACGGCCTGGTCGCGTGACTGTCCGGTCTTTAAAGAGGAAAAACGAATTAGAGAGCTGATGGTGATAGAGAAAATATCTGCTGGTGATGCTAAACGTCGATTAAGAGAGTCTCAGCGCACCCTTCCCTCTGGTGCGTTTTCACATGTTGTAGCCAGACTAGCAGTTAAAACTGTCTCGGTTGGTACACAGACAGTTAATGTATCAACACAAACAGCGTCTGATGTGGATGACGACCCTCCGAAGCCGCCCAAAGGATCGGAGACTCCTCGCAATATGCCGACGCAGAGTCAGGGACAAAAAAAAAAAAAAAAAAAAAAAACTTTGCAGAGCTTTAGAACTCCACGGGTTAAGACTACGTTTAGTCCCTATAAAGTCTCCAAATTAGTTCGAAATTCATCTCTCGCTACAAGCATTAAGACTCTGACGAACGTTTTGTCTGCTCAGGTAGCTCAGGAAGTCTGCACATGCTATCGATGAACCAAGTTCATCTTTGACTTCAGACATGATTGAGGACCACCTGATGGATATGGATTTTAATCTCGTGGGAAGGAAAGGGAAACCT
>JAGDQP010037320.1:0-18675 GCA_022664845.1 Lepisma saccharinum | reverse complement strand
CAGGGGCTGTTCATCTGAAGTTCGGAGTGCGCTCGTGTCCGTTCGGAAACCACGCCTCCTTTACGTCACAGGCGGATAGCGCATAGGAAATTTCTTAAGAGATGGTGAGAAATAATTTATTGTGGCCTTTTGGATAGGAATTTTTTGATAAAACAAAAAACTGTTATAATCTACGCTATATTGCCTATAATATGAAACAGATTTGGTTTCAATAGCTACAGTACTTTCAGAGCTACGGCCTGTTATTTGAGTTGGATAGTGAATTTTTTATCCTTAAATAATTTATTATGGCTGTTTGGATGGGATTTTTTTTATATAATATGGAATAAGAGTATATAAATTAAGTAGCCTTGCCACGTATATCTATATAAGGATAAATTGCGGTATAAAAGATAGACCTAAATTTTTGCTTGTAATGAAATTTCCACTCCTTTCAAAATTCCTAGTGTCGTATGTTTTCCTTGTACGGACAAGATTATTTTGATTACAGTAAACCTACCAGATATCTCTATGAAATGTGATGATTTAGAAATAACCTTTCAGTAGTTACTTCAGATTTTGTTTTTGCTCAAAGCGATGTGAGTAAAAAAATATATATACACTTTTTAAGACATATTTTTTTAAAAACAATATGTATTAAAAAGTGAAAACTATTTTTTATGCATGACTAAAAAGAAAAGCATGACGTGCGCTCTCATATACAGCCACTTTATAATTTATTGAATTAGCGCCCCCATGTTTTTCTTTTTAGTCATTCATAAACAAAATGATTTTTCACTTTTAGTACGAATTGTATAAGAAAAGTATGTTTTTATTTTTTAGTTATCTCTGTGTTCGTATAGTTTTTCTCAAGCTAATGTTTCCTGTCCCAAATCCTAAAGCGTTCTGCACCCAGTCAAACGACAGATCGTTGCAAGTTAGTATTTATTTTAGGCTAAAGAAGTCCATATTAAAAAAAAAAATATTATAATATACTTTAAAAATATCTGGTGTAGTAAAAAGTAATCCATTATTTTTGCATGACATTGAAGGCTTGACTTACCATAGTTAGAATGATCCGATTTAGTTCACATATGCGACGTTTTCTTCGATAACGTGTTGCCATTTGGAAGGTAATATCATGATGCCTCTCTCATAGAAGCCCTTGTCCCTATTGGCAAAAAATTGAGACAGTCGATTTTCACAAGCCTCTCTTGACGCGAATTTTCCACCAGCAAACGTGTTCGCCATGGACAGGAACAGATGGTAATCACTCGGTGCCAGGTCCGGACTATAAGGTGGATGCATAAGAACCTCCCAACCAAGCTCCCGGAGCTTCTGGCGAGTCACTATCGATGTGTGTGGCCTGGCGTTGTCCTGGTGGAACACAATGCCTCTCCTATTGGCCAAAGCTGGCCGCTTTTGGGCGATTGCTGCCTTCAGTCGGTCCAATTGTTGACAGTATAGTTCCGAGTTAAGGGTTTGGCCGTAGGGGAGCAGGTCATAGTAGATAATTCCATACCAATCCCACCAAACACACAGCAAAACCTTCCTGGCCGTCAATCCTGGCTTGGGCACCGTTTGCGCCGGCGCACCGCGCTTCGACCACGACCGTTTTCGCGTAACGTTGTCGTAAGTGATCCACTTTTCATCACCAGTCACCAACCGCTTCAGAAATGGGTCGCTTTTGTTGCGATTCAGCAGCGATTCGCAGATGGAAATTCGGTCCATGAGGTTTTTTTGCGTTAACTCGTGTGGCACCCATACATCAAGCTTCTTTTTGTATCCAGCCTTATGAAAATGGTTCCACACGGTTTTTGTGCAATGTTTAGCTCTTGGGTAATCGAAACAGTGCTTACATGACGGTCGGACGCGACAATGTCCATGATTTTATCGACATGTTCGACACGTGGCCTTCCAGTGCGTGGTACATCTTTGACGTCACAATTACCGGCACGGAATCGACGAAACCAAAATTGCGCGTGATTGGCTGTTAGAGTATCAGGACCATAAACACTATTAACATTTGCAGCCGCCTGGCTTGCGTTTTCGCCTTTATCGAAGAAAAACTGTAAAATATAGGGTATTTTCTCTTTGCCAGTGTCCATTTTGACGCGCGCTCACACAACACTGAGTCAACTCATCACAACTATCTGAACAGTGTTTGTAGTACGCAATCTCATCGTTTGAACGCCTTCTCGTTGAACCCGATCGGACTTATTCAACGCGAGATACAGATCACTGAAGCCATCTATTGGAAAAATAATGGATTACTTTTTACTACACCAGATATAAAACTATATGAATGTAACAATAGAATATTGTATTGTCGCCTGACTTACGTCGCTGTGCAAATTTCATCATTGCGTGACGTCGGGAAATAAGTTAAATTCACGTTGCAAGATTTGAGGACACCACGAACCATTGTGAACTAAAGAAAAAAGAATGTAAAAAACTTGTATTTTTACATTTCCATGTTTTCATTCTTGATTCACTGCGTACATGTTATACTAGCAGAGAAATCAGCGAGACCTTGTTGTCAGTATCATAAGCAAAAGAAAGCATTGGTATAAACTTCACGAAAAATTCGGGAAATGGGATGAAAAAATAAATTTAATAAAATCAATTTTTCCTTGCTTTCTTTTTAACCTTAAGTCCTGAAAGGGCCTTCAGACGATAAGAAAGGTCAATTAAGGAAGGTCAATTTCTTATAAACCTTTGCCCATTCTTAATACATCATTAAAAAAATATCTTTACCAGTCAAGGAAAAAATTTAAAACTTTCGTGTTCCATCAACAAAGTCCGTGGTGTTTATCAGTTCGCGCAGTGCCCCTGTATTATTCTAATAGATCAGCTAAAAAGACCTTGTAATTGACATAAGCTTAAGAAAAAAATCAGTATAAACTTCAAGAACATAACAAAGTACCTCAAAGGAAAGAAGAAATAGAATAAAATTAACATTTTCTGGAATATATTCGCTCTTTTTCGGTCTAACCACCCTTATGATTATTAAACAACCTTCATCATTATTTTAAAATGTTCAAGAAACTGAAGAATTGACAGCAAAAATGTTGATCTTGGGTGGGGGAAGTGGTCATTTTTGTATAAAAAAATTCACATCCAAAAGATTTTTATAAAATAATTTTTATTATAAACTGGTGAAAAATTGACGATTCGAATCATATAACAGGCTGCAGCTCTGAAACTACTACAGCTATTGAAGCAAAAGATTTTTTATTTTATAGCCTATATATTGCAGATTGTAACAGTTTTTATTGTATCAAAAAATTCGCACTCAAACGGCAATAATAAATTATTTTCCCTCCGCCTATTGAAAGGTTCCCTATGTGCTATCCGCCCGTGACGTCACTGTAGCAAAAACCGTTGGAACATGATTTTGAACTTCGGAAGCGCCTGATGAACATACCTTCTCACTTATTCTGTTGTACGTACCTTGCTGTCGCTTCTGCAGTGCATGTTTATACTGTTTATAACTTATTCCGTGTTGATGCCCTTGCCACCTGTTGGACAGTAGAAAAAGAAAGTCAAATTGAATTAGTATTTCGAGTTTTCCTACCCACATTTATGGATATAAGGCACACTCAATCTAATTAAGATATGTAGCAGAAGTATGACCGAAGAAACATTTTCCCCATCCTGAAATTTTAAATTATGAAACTTCTGTTTAACGTTCATGCTAACGGACTATTTCCGAGCTAGGTGATAATTCGATCTATATGTATCTTTAATGTGCTCTGTTTTCATTGTACGAAATTACAATGTTGTTCAAACCTACCGAGTTATGAGATTGAAATACCTATTAATGTTTTTATAACCCAGCCGATTTTTTTTTTTTTTTTTTAATTTCTTTTCATTTTTGAAATAGTTCTTTTTACAATGAATAAGAATTATCTGCAAATAATTCCCGACAAAGATTTTTGGCCTGATATCTCACGATCAAGATCTCTAAATAAACGGTCTAAACAGCAGTAAATAAAAATTTCATAAGACAAATGATTCACTGAAGTGGTTTTCCCAGATTGAGTTCAGTTTTTCTGTCAAGTATTATTTGCTGCGCCTTCACAACTAATTGCGACAAGTTCTTTTAAATCCAAACCCTTTGGGGAAAATACAGTCAACTTTGCTGATTCGTTCCCTGGCCTACATGTCCAACAAACTCACTTGCCGGTCCTTGAGGCAAATAAATATATTCTTTACCACTCTACGCTACATTTCATCACCCGCTATTTTCATGTACCATAAACTTTTAGTACGATTTCCTACCATCAAAGTATTAGAAAATCTATTTTTTTAATGTTCTTCTAGTCTGTTCCTCTTGTCTCCTAACTTCACTTTATCTATCAGTAAAGACGTTAGATTAAGTAATGAACCAACGTTTTGTGAAACGCTGGAAGCAACTCCCACTCTCGCCTTATCACTCTCTAAGGCAGTAAGTAGTAACAGTAAGTTTTAATCGTATTTCAGATGGTGAAAGCAGATGGTAAATAAGAGGTTCAATAGTTTCTGTATCTTCTTCCATATACATCTCCTTAGAAGATCTATCATCTTCTCTCCTCTTCGTTTTTTTTTCTAATTCTTTCTTTTTCCCGCCTTTCTGCCTTACCAATAATAGTCCGATAGTCAAACGTCATCCGTAGGCTATACGTGGCGAAAAGCTCTGACTACCGTCATTTGAAAGCTTAATGTGTGAGGATTCGAAAACCTTTGGTGAACGAACACCTGGAAGTCAGTGCAGGGAGGTGTGGCGGCTACTTAAAAAATCTCACGCAAGTGGGCCATAAAGGGATAAAGTTTTCACTAAAACAGCCCACACGGCAATATCAATCCATCACAATTTCAAGCTCGATGCGCGACCTCAATATATTGTCTGATCGAACACGAATTTTACACGGATCTTTAGGATAGTATGGCATTTGTCACCCAGAAAATAAGGATTTCAAAGTTTTTTTTTTTTTCGATCCATCCTACTGTACAGTGTCTACCCTCTTTTTATGGACGTATAAAGAAGCCGTCAAAAGTTCGTTTAGCTCACATTGCCTTACATGTAAATGTGAAACCAATCACGATCTAACGATGGTAAATATGTTGGCAACTGACTGTGGAAATATTTGAAGGGTGTTGAACAGCACAGTCGTGTTTGTAGCATATCGACGAGTATTTATACCAAATTTGGTACATGTACGTCCAACGGCATAGATAACTTGGTGATTTTTTAATTTTATAATGTGGCAACACTGACAATCGGGTTTCAATTAGGTCTAAAAAGACCGTAATTTTTCTAGTTATCGAGGAATAACAATGTTAACTTTGGTGCAGTTACAATGAATAGTATAAAACTATTTTTCGTAAATTGAATTTTACCATAAGATGGAAACACTGATGACTAGTGTGTTTGGGAACTACAGAGTCGTATTTGTCGGGTAATGAGCATTATTCGTGCCAGATTTGGTGCAGTTACTTTGAAAGATATATGCAGACGTCCCAGCTCTGCAAAAATTGATTTTTAAAATAAGGTGACAGCACTGATAAGTTGGCTTGTTTTGGAGCTGGGACACCTCACAATCGTTTTTGTAGGGTACTAGTAAATATTCACGTTAAGGTTCTTGTGAATATATTGAACGTTTTAAGGGCTTTTGCGAAACGTATAAATAAAGTATCATTATTTTTTATTGACTTGAAGATTTTAGTCTGCAAAATTGCACACTTACGTCAGAATCATTAAGTGGCCATCACGCCTCCCTGCACTGACTCCCATATGTCCGACAAAGTTTTTTTTTTATAATAAAGGAAAACACAGCTTTCTGACAAGAATGAATTCTTTAATAACAAAAAAAAATAACTTCAAACGTAACTGTTTCGGAAGTATACCACTTCCTTCCTCAGACTACATTCTACAACTGAATATAGAAAAAAATACTTAATCAATAAAGAAAGACCCTTGATTGGTGGAAAGAAAAGACGATCTCCTTTCTTTATTGATTAAGTATTTTTTTTTCTATATTCAGTTGTAGATTGTAGTCTGAGGAAGGAAGTGGTATACTTCCGAAATCGTTACGTTTGAAGTTATATTATTATTCTTTTAATATCCCTTTATTATATTTTATTATTAAAGAATTTAGCCCTGTCAGAAAGCTGTGTTTTTCTTTATTGAAGATGGATACAAGGCTATATTCTCATACTATCCAAAGCTTTTTTTTCGAGTCTTCACACATTAAGCTTTCAAACGAGCTTTGACCTTCTCACCATGAGACCCTACGGATCCTTTTTTCCTGCGTTTAGCTCCCAGACTATAAAATGAATTCTTTGGTCAAAAACAAGTTTGTGGTTGGTCTTCTGTCACAGATATATCGAAATAACATTTGACGTTTAAAAATATAATGTGATATATATATTATTTGCATGAGAATGAACTGTTTAATGTTCTTCTTAAATTTGCTTTTACTTTGTCACGATTATGAGATTATCGTACCTTATAGTAATTATTATAGTAAATGTTTCTCATCTGTATAAATCGAGTATAGAACACAGAGGGCATATAAGTTGTTTTCTGACACCAACTTGTCATATTTTGTACAAAGACACCTCGAACATTATTGTCTCCATGCATAAAATATGATAATTTTATGTCACATATATTTCAGGTTATATATAAAATATTACCTCGAACATGTTTTATTTATTCGTCAATGCAACTTGTATTCCATGGCTTCTGGAGAAGACATATTAATTAATTTAATAAAAAACGTTTCGTCGCAATTTCAACTCTATTACTTCTGTAGGAAATTCGCAATGTACGGCTTAATAAATTCTTTGTCCGTCCTTTCATTCTGAATTGCAGAGAATTCAATGGTTATGTAAAATCCGGGAGTGGCGTTGCAATACGCAAATTAACTTAGTTTCAAATAAGACAAAATTGCTTTAACTCCAGTTGCTCCCCTCCCCTCCCCTCCCACCGCTGTTGATGATGCTCTCTTTTCTCATCTGTCACGATGTTCACAGAAACCATCTTTCAGGCAAGAGCGTATATATATATCCCTTTAAACGTGTATATTAGTGACTGAATGAAATTCCTGGGAGTTGTATAGCTATATGATGAGATGTACTTTCTCATTTCATTCAATGGCGCCTTTCCTATGCTTGTTTTGTCGTGGATAACAACTAAGTACCACAGGACTGTAATTTTGTATTTTCCAGTTTGACGTA
This sequence comes from Lepisma saccharinum, assembly GCA_022664845.1. Lineage (NCBI taxonomy): Eukaryota > Metazoa > Arthropoda > Insecta > Zygentoma > Lepismatidae > Lepisma > Lepisma saccharinum. Next base: position 11,472 of record JAGDQP010037320.1, on the reverse strand, counting down.
ATTTCAAATATTGTCCATAGCTTGCTCTATACATTACTCGAAACATTTTAGTTATCGTCCGACATAGTGTCCCAGAATTACGCCACGTAAACAACGACAATGTAATGAGTTACATGACGTTACATCTCGCCATACTCGTCATGCTAAAGCTGAAATTCGCTTTCTTTAGAAAATAGTTATATACTGAGAAAAAACCGAGTTGCAGGCGATAACAGTACGATCTTGATATTTTGATTATATCCTGAATCCAGACAAAATGCCAGTATTCCTTGTATTATAAAGCGGAATTCTGTTGTAGTTTGATTTCCTGTGTTGGTATTATGTCAAGACAAATTTTGTTTATTTCGAAAAGGTCTGTACAGTGGGAGAATAACAGGTGCTACATAAATATGTTACATAATCCGTGCTTAATGACATTCTGTACGTTCTGTAAAGAAAACTTTGTTTTTGTCATTACGTTACACATCTGATTTGATGAAGTGCGTAATCGACATGGATACCTCCACACGTAATGTTTAAAGCTACGGACCGCAACTCAGAAGGTACCAGGTTCGAATCCAGCCGTAGGAAGTCCAAAAATTTCAAATGTAACAGAAAACTAGAAAAGAAGAGTGCTCTTGAAATCGTAACACATAGAAGTAAGGATACAGCTTTAATATTATGCCAATGAACAAAGCCCGAAAAAAGGATATTAATTTATGCATTTCTGATCAGCAGTGCATTATTATCTAAGAAGATATTTAACATAAAAATGCGCAAGAATCAGTGGAAGAATAATTCTACCCCGGATAAGATTCTGTTGTGTGACGTCGCAATTGTGATGTCATTAAGTTCTTACATTCTTTTACTGCAATAATATACGAACAGTGATCCCATTACGGGCAACTGAATAAAAACAGAACATTTTTCGCAGAATTAGTGTAAACACCCGTTTACTAAATCAGTAAATTTATCTTAGTGTACGCACTGAATTTTTACTCCCCAAACTTCAATTCTGTAAATCCAAATTATTAACAATCCTACATAATCACTTGAACAGCCTTCCAGCAGAATTTAATCAATTACCATTTAGCATTAATATTTTCTCCTCTTCCGATCCAAATTAATTACTGTTGATTTCCAGATCCCATTTAAGTTACTTTTATGTTCACTATTTTGTACAACTTCTCTATATTTTATTTGTGAAATAGTTATTGTTATTATGAACCTATTTGTTACAGGGTTAATGTACAGGGTAAGTCAAAATGATGGACCCGATTTCATAAATTTATTTTGTGAAATATAATGAACATATCTTAATGTGAGCTACGCGCAAGGAAATGCAAAAGTTCAAACTTCAAAGTTTAGTTGAGTTTAGTTTATGTCCCGCGTGGTTGCATTGTCTACCGCTACGCGGCGCTGGAAGCAGTTAACGAAAATGGCGCTGACTGGAGAGCAGAAATCGTTCTGTGTGCTGGATTACCATGTAAACAACTCTGTGATGAGTGTTCATTCTGTTCAACGGCATTTCCGTACCAAGTATGGCAGAGACCCACCTACTGGAAAAACCATTCGTACGTGGTATGAAAAATTCAGAGATACGGGCTGCATCTGTAAGCGAAAATCGACTGGCCGTCCTTCAGCTGAGGAAGAGACAGTGGAACGTGTTCGCGCCAGTTTTGTGCGGAGTCCACAGAAGTCTACCTACCGGGCAGCGAGGGAACTTGAAATGCCACAGAAAACTGTATGGCGAATTCTGCGGAAACGTTTACAAATGAAATCCTATCGCTTGCAACTGCTACAAGCCTTAAGAGACACTGATTATGCTGCTCGAGCGTCTTTCTGTGCTGATTTTCTCACGTTAATGGAAGAGGATGGGTTCGCCGAAAGGTTACGTTACAGTGATGAAGCGGTGTTTCACCTTTCTGGGAATGTGAATAGACACAACGTAAGGATCTGGGGAACTGATAATCCCCACGCAGTTGTGGAACACCAACGCGATTCACCCAAGGTGAATGTGTTTTGTGCCATTTCCCCTGAAAAGATTTATGGGCCCTTTTTCTTCCTTGAACCTACTGTGACAGGACATGTTTTTCTTGATATGCTGCAACAATGGCTCCTTCCACAGCTCGAAGAGGATAGTGCAGATTTCATTCTTCAATTGGATGGTGCCCCTCCGCATTACCATGGCAGCGTTCGGGATCATCTCAATGAGGCATTGCCACAGCGCTGGATAGGCCGTGCATCTCAGGAGGATCGAGTTCTCATTCGTTGGCCACCTCGTTCCCCCGATCTGACCCCGTGTGATTTCTTTTTGTGGGGTTTCATAAAGGATCGTGTTTACGTACCACCACTTCCAACAACATTGGGTGACCTTCGCGCCCGCATCACAGCAGCCATTGCAGAGATTGACCGTGACACACTACACAAGGTTTGGCAGGAGATAGACTATCGGCTTGATGTGTGTCGTGTTACGCGAGGTGCTCACATAGAGCACTTGTGATGTGACTGAAAAAAACTTTGAGAGTTACCCTTCTTACCACATGTATTACATTCAGATATGTTCATTATATTTCACAAAATAAATTTATGAAATCGGGTACATCATTTTGACTTACCCTGTATATATACCGAGCCGTCGTAGCCCAGAACCATTCGAGCCGCGCTGGTGCGGGGAGGTCTGAGTTCCATGCTCTGTTATAGCAGAGTGAGTCAGGCAATTGAGTGGGCAAGTGTTAGTGTAAAGTGCTCACAGCGACTTGTGAATTTGTAAATTTTCGAAACTGTAAGTACTGTTATTGCTGTTTCAGCTAGTATAGGCTATCAACGTACGAATACATTGAGAATTGAATTAAGTAACATCAATACGAAATTAAATTTGGAAAGTCTTCACGACGTTTTTAGACGGGATTTATACCTTAATACAGATGAAATTTTGTCAGTGAAACCAGACTTATATTGCTGAGAATGTTTTTTGAAAACTACGTCTAAACAAGTAGCGGAAAGGGCGTTAGAATTTATTGAAGGTTCAATTTTATATGTGAACGAGAATGAACGTATTCAGTTGCACGTACCTTTAGAACAGAGTGAAACGACTGTGCTATCCGTGTGGTATATACCATTAGAATTGCACGATGCGGTCACTATCTTCGTCTGAAGAAACAGTGGGCACCGGGAAGGGAAAACGAAGTAGGCAACACCGGTGGCGAAAAGAAGTTTGTGAGATGTTTTTTAATCATTCTGCGAAAGTTACATAAAAGCACAGGAAACAAAAAGAAGCAGAGTGACACAGTCGCAAACAGCAGTTGGTGAAACACGAGTTACTGGACAAGAAGAACAGGGTGTGGTGGCAAGTACACAATAAGTTAAGCACGAGTGTAAGTACTTGGAGACGGCCCCTGGTGATCACATCGGGAGAAAAGGTATTACTTTTTCTAGTTACTTTAGAGGACAGACACTACGCTGTTATCATGTCTTGCTTTATGGCCTCCTTTAAGAGGGCAGTTTGAACTTACGAGATTTGGTCACATAGGGAGAAGCCTTACTATTGAATAGAACGATTCCTATTTTGAGTGTGTATTATCGGTCCTTTTCATGTCAAGTAATAGAGGCAGTGTGTCAGCAAATAGACAGATCTATGCCGCTGAATATACAATTTTGGAAAAATATCATGCCGTACTCTTACTGAAATTACATATGCTTTACATAAACACATTTTGTGGAGCAATAGAGCGGTGAAAGTGTTTTATAAATACTTGAGTAAAAATAAGTGCCTCCTGCCGCCTCTAGTGCAACGTTCTCATATGCAAGAACATTGGCCCGATATTTGGCAAAATTTAGAAGAACTTCCGACGATTGCCAGTGCTATATAATATTGGGTACCAAGTTATTCATAAAATCTGGCCTGATATAACTAGGTTGAACCACAAAAAAAAACATTGTTCCTAGTGGCGTTTGTGCAAAATGTCAAAACCGAAACCATTTAGTTCATAGAGTAACGGAATGTGGTCAGGCTGTGGCAATTTGGAAATAATACAAAGTGATAATGAAGAGAATTACAAGAGGTATTTTACGTGCTTACTTGATTGAACAGATTATATATTTTCCGGCTTTTAAAGTTTTTTCCGAGGGCCAAAAAAAGAACTATGTTCTGGACGACCATACAAACCTTGTAGATTATATAGATATTAAATTATAGCAATATTACTGATGTAATTGATTATGTTCAATATTTTGTTGAACAATTTCATAATATGCATATAGAGAACAAACAATTGTTATACGGTCATTATTATAGGACATTTTATTTGTGAGGAGCTCAGGTCCGGTTTAAAATATATCATGGAAGTACTTCCAGTTGTATGGGGAGAAAATTGCTGCTTGGTAATTACAAGAACGGATTTGTTTAGTTTTATTTTCTGTTGTTTAGGTACTGGTTTACGAAATGAAGTGTTACCTTGTTTTGGTGTTAAAATTTTGTAGATATGTTACATGACGTTGCAATAAATATATAAAATAAGAAAGTAGCTCAGTGGTAGAGCGTGGGCGTAGCATTCGAGATGTCGTGGGTTCGATTATAGCGGCCGACCATCCTGACTGTTTTTAGGGTTTTTCCTCAGTCACACCAGGCAAATTCCGGGTTGGCACCTTCAACATAGGAGTGGCCGACACCTTCTCGAACCCTTTTCTCTTCCGTATCCCGGTCTAACCCTTAGATGCCCCATAAATAAAATTTAAATCTTTATATATAAAAATGTTTTTTCGCACATGATCAGACACTAGACCGGACTGGGAAGTTGTCATATCACTTTGATTCTAAAATTATTATCTTCAGAGAGAACTGAACATCTAATTATCCATTGAATTCCAATGATGGTAATAATAATTAAAAGCAAAGCGCGCGGCAACCAACACTACAATGTTGTTCGACGGGTTGACTACCTCCAAGTGGTCAAATATGGCATGACTATCAATTCATTAACAAAGGCTACCTTAGGTAACACACCCCTGCCAAAGCGGATTAGTGACAGTTACGATGACTGTTGTCAACATATTTTATTCACCCGCACCAACAGGCGGGAAAATCAGCTGGTGTATATCATAAAAATTCCTTGGTAGTGCCTGGAATCGAACCCTGGACCCCTGAATCCGTAGTCAGCAACGCTAACCACTAGACCAGCGGGACGGTCCAGCTATACTAAAAGTCATCTTAGGAAGAGAACAAACAGGAAGTCGTCATATCTCTACGAACAGGGTTGCCAGTGTAAACTACTATGTTGTTCCGTCAAGTAGAATGTGTGCCATACTGCAGAGCCAATGATTGTGAAACTAAAATCTTACTTTCATATTAACTTCTCAATAGAGAAACGGAGCAAGGTACAGATTGACGGATTGTATATTAATTCACGAAGACATTACGCGTAATACACCAAAGCATGAAATGAATTTATACAATTGTAAGAAACTGGAAGGTGGTTGATTTATATCAACGCTTTATAATCGTAACTTTTGTTTTCCATTTCTAAATTAATTAATTATTACGTTTTTGGATTTCTCAAGTTTGGGCCTATGTCCTTCGGCGAACACATTTCGCGAAAATTGGATTGAGCCTTCATTTGAAACACCATCCTCAACATTAACGTACAAGAGAAAGAGATAAAATGCAGAATCACTCCAGGATACGAAATCGTGGGAGTGGGGACAGGCAGGGTTTCTGCCAGGATTGTCACTTTGGGGGTTGTAAAGTCAAAAATGGGAGGATATAAGTGAAGTTTTGTATGGTTTCTATCGATTTTTCACAGCAAAAATGTTTAAGTTGAAGGTGTTTTCGAGACTGGGGAATAAACACCCCCCACAGGTAAAGTCTGGCGGAATCACTGTGGACAGGGCGTACAAAGCAGAGTGACGTGCCAAGAATGTCCTATGGATAGCCCACTGGGGATATTGGGATCTCCACTCCACCAAAGATTTTCGGACGACTTCGCTACCACCAACAACAATTTGGAGGGAAAGGAGAGAACATTTTATTGATAGTGTAAATTACATCATTGTCTATTTTGACTGGTACTGTGTAGGTCATAGCGTATTACAATATCAACATCAACAAAATAAGTACTTGAATCGTACATATTTAAAAGGACATCAGTCCACAATTTGGCTATTTTTAGTTTTGAAAGTTTTTTTAATAGAAATTGATGTCAAAACTTGTCATTAGGAAACGAGCTTATCTATCAGAAAAAGTTTCTATTAAGTGAAATAAAATTATAGATTTTGAAAAATCCCTTTATATCCCTTTCGAGTATTTAGAACACTATAATAATTTTAAAGAGACATGTGAACAACGAGAACCCAGACGATGACTAAACTTACTGTCAATTCAAGTTCATGATTTTCGTGTCATTGGAAACTCAGTGCAACAAAGTTTAAAAAAATCTAATTTATAATTTATGGAATGAACATAAACATTATATTTCCGTAGTTTAGAAACACAAATGAATGCAGAGAAAAGGAAACGAATGGCACATAAAGGGAAATAAATGCGTTTTTTGTACTTTATTTTTTAAAATGGCATCAGTCCCTAACTTTTACCAATAACATAGAGTTATATTGCAAACCGATACTCGTACAATCTTATGACTCAGAAACAGTTTTGAACCAACAAACCTGTTAACGTACGTAGACGGAATCTCAATTATTTTTCATTTTAAAACTTTTTTCTCAATTTTCCAAAACCTTATACTGTTGAGCTGATGTCGTCCTTTTTAAAATATCCCATTCACCTGGTTTATTGCTATAAGTATCTAATCGAGCCACGAGGCTCTTAAAAATATAACCTAAAACTCACCAAGAATCGAACATATTCGGATTGAGAATATACTCTTATCAGGGGCGTAACTACAATGCCGCGAGATCTCACGTTGCCGGGATGGGAGAAGTTATCCAGGGGGGCAAACCCAACAAACATCACAATAGAAGCAGCCTCAAAATTTGATTTTATACCTTTCACATAGTTTTTCTAAAAGGAGGGGGAGTTTTTATGCATTGACGGAAATTTTCAGTGTGGACAGAATCTCCATTTTAGAAATCTGTTAAGAGTGTTCTGTACAGTTAATGTGTGCTTTATACATTCATCAAGAATTTGCTGAAATTGCATGTTGGAGAAACAGCTTCAAGGCCTAAAATGTTCCCTGTAAGGGATCACAAATTTCTAGTTCCGCTACTACCTCTTATCCTTACAAAAACTCAAACGAAAATAGTTCGAAGACAATACTTTACTGCAAGTCCAACTGAGTCTAACATAATCAATTATCTGTTATTTTGTCCAGTTCATTTATGCTATGTTTGCACACACAAGCATGAAGACCCTCAAATCTCATGTATAGTGTTATGACATTCCTCGGTCGTGCCTGTCGTGGCATTCATTTCACGAGTCAGGAAAATCTGTGAAAAACCTGTTAGAATGGCTGACTTGGTCTGAGTTCGAAACCAGACCCATACGTGACGCCCTGGAGCGAAGTCACATTAACTAACTGTTCAACCGGCTGAGATGTCCCATTGATAACACTAAAGGAAATGAAATGAAAGAATTATCTTACGGAATAATCTTGAAATTACACAAATAACTTACATATTACAACTAAAAATGTTATTATATAAATAATGAGTTATAAAAATATGATGATGTTGATAATGTTGGGTGATCTGTCCGATTGCAGATCTTGGAGAAACCGTCCCTGGGCAAGGTGATCACCGATGGTGGTTTGCCATTCTCTTCCATAGGATGCAGATATCCTAAGGGCAGAACCCATGACCCCTTGATTACAAGGCAGCGAGCGGTACCACTCACCCACACGGAACATCATAAAACTATTACAAAGTTAAACTTACATATTGTGAATGTCTAAGTAAAATGAAGTTCAAATTTCGTATAGCTTGTTACATAATAACGAAGAAGGGAAGTCTGTGAACGCTGTGGTATCTATATAAATTTTCTTTTTATATAAAAGGAATAAATGGGAATTACCAAGTTACAGTAGTTTATAGAGCCAAACAGAATTGTCTTCAGAGGTAACCATAATACGAACTACACAAATACATTGCCACTTGCAACCCTGCAATTCGCTCACTCGGCTTCCAGCAGAAAACAGGAGCAACGTTGTCAGATTTTTAAAATTATTTTTTAGAGTGACTTGCTGTCCAAAATTTTACATGTGCTTGCTATTGTGAAACAGAAGAGTAGTTAAAACAGCCACGAAATAAGGTGAAGGTGACAAAGGAACACGGGACCCGAACGCATTTCAAAGTCAGACTTGTCGTTGATCAAGACGTTTGGCAACAGGTAGTGCGCTATTGCCAAACTCTTTGTGGGGAGCAATGACACTTTGACAAGGCAAACGAAAGAAGTGATTTTTCGAATACATTGATTTGCATAGTGTTGTGTTTGTGTTTACTGTTTTGTTGATCGTTTCGTTGCTGTTCGGTGGTGAACACATTATTGTTGTTGCTGCTGCTGCTGTTATTGTTGATGTTAACTGTTATCCGTGTGTGAATTACTTAAGTTGCGTTATGAAGGTTGATTCGATATCAATGGCTAGCTCCAGTGTTACAAAATCCCACCAGTGTTACAGACAGGACAGGAAGAAAGGGAAGGCTCTTACCACAGGTGAGAAAAATAAGTTATTAAATGTGTATGCATATTTTCGAAGCTAGGAATTTCAGGGAGGAGGACTGTCAGGCCAACTGTTAAAAAGACATCAGAAGTTACTAAGGTAGCTCCCTCTATTTAAAAAAAAAAAAAAACGAATGACAGGAAGGTAACGAGACATAACACGAATGTTTTCCCTTTCTTTGAAAATGGGCATTGTATTGTTTTCAACGTTTTGAATTTATTCATAGCCTTCAGGCATCTAACTAACGCTCAGGCCGAATTCCAGTGTATTTTTTTTAAGTCATTTTTTTCAATATAAAATTATTGAATGGAATATCAGCTGAATTAGATTGTTTATGAATAACATTTAGCCGTAAAACATTTAGCGTTTTATGTATTTTTTTGCCTTTAGAAAAAAATAGGTATTCGGAAGTGTTCCTCTAGTCACATTGCCTCCTCCGAAAGTTGTATTTCGTATTAGTGGCAACATCGCACTGGCCAACTCTGGCTGTAGCTTTCCTTCCGGTTTGTTCTCAAGCTAAGGTGACGGGCAGTATAGTAGAAAGTGACAGTGCCGAAACCTCCAAGTAGCTTGTTGTCAGCTATACAGGGGTGTTATTTTCCCAGAGACAAGGTGTTCCCCCTTTTGTTTCTCCTGGTATCTGATATATTTATATTCTCATCGGTGAAGAACTCTTCCCCACTAAAATAGTGTTCCTGTTTTACTGGTGTGAAATTATTTATCTGGAGACAGCTTTTCATACTTTATTCTTGCTTTATAGACAGCATAAACTTATTTGTACTTAACTTTTGGAGCCTCTTCCCCTCACCCCATTGAATATACTAGTTAATATCTGAATCGTAGTGACTTTGGCAACCAAAGATCTAACCGGGTTCCTTATTGGCATTGCGTCCAAGTTCTTGAAATCTTAGCTGGGAGACGGAACAGCTTAACTGGACTGGCGTAAAATTATTTAGTCTGCAAAGCCGCGATGTATACTCTTTCATACAGACGTGTCAGGATTGCACTGTTCTTGTTTTTTTTAATGGAAAACCAAGGAGAGAATTACAGTGCAAAGGTCAAGGAATTGAAGTTCGGACGTCATTTTGTGTCTCCCGCACTTTGATTCTCTCTTTTGTGGAGTTTCAAATTCTCAGTAATCCTACCACTCTGGGTCATACTCAGATTGTATTCACATCGCTGGTAGCAGTTCTGAAGTTCACTAAGTGAAGTAACAGGCGTTGATATTTGGAAACAATGCAAAGTGACGGAACCGATAATAGTAGTTAAATGAGATAATGGTTATTTAATAGTTCAATAAAAATGTTCGTTTTCCCCATTCATACCACGTACCAGTCAACTGGGTTGAACATGTCACCACTAATGTTTTAATAATAACAATCGAAAAGAGAGAATCGGAATTGTTACATATTTTACCCTGGTCGGAGTTGTCACAGGTCGGAATTATCATACATTCACCTTTAATTGAATGTATTTATCGTTGTATAGAATAAACAGCGGCCAACCATCTTGACTGAGCTTTCCCCCAGAGTTTTTCCTCAGTCACTCGACAAATGCCGGGACGATACCTTCAAATTAGACCGACACCTATTCACATCATTTTCTCTTTTCTATCCCGGTCTGAGCCTTACATGCCTAAAGCAGAATATTAAAAATATTCTAATTCAAATTTGTATAGAATAATGGAGAACGAGGGAGAATACTGCAGTGTTTCCAAATCAACGATTAGATTTTCTATTTTCAAGACACTGAAATTTGTTTTAAAATATATATTATAACAATGTTTAGATTTTGTTCCACGACCACCGACTGATATATACGGAATTCAAAAGTATATACTTATTGTTGCGTCTAACGTGTAAAAGTGAAGGTAAATATATTCTTTGTGCGATACGAACGCGCAGTTAACAACGCATGGGGGGTGTGGACGTAGCACTTCACACATTCTCGATCTACGGTAAAAAGTGAGGCAGGGTGATCAGTTCAACGCTCGACCGCCTTTACCTTCCTAAGCTACCCAAGAATTCCAAAGAAATATTCAAGTCATTGTTTACTTATAAAACCTACAATTAGGGCAAAGTAAAGTCTAATATTGTTTCATTTTGCTCACTTTAAAGTTGTTGAGAAGCCGTGCAGTGTTTCCATAAAAATAATAATAAAAAAAAAATAATGACATCGGATTCACCAGATGCATTATAAAAAGAAATTTTGGATCTAGTAAAATGATTGTTTTATAAGGACATAAAATCGTTCAAAAATCCCCTCTCATCCATGCAAAACACCAAACATTACGATAGTGGAGACTGTATGTATATCAGGGGTAATATTAGTAATGAAACATTTTACTGGATTTTTGAATACCTATCATACATATTTACGAGTCAGCCTGAGCCAAAGATGGCTAAAGGCCATAAATGAATGCAATTAATTTCACATTGGCGAGTGTTTCATCACCGTAGTGTAGCATCAACATTAATACAAATCAACAGGATTCAAACTTAAACTCAGAATAATAATAATAATAAACTGTACACACAATGTTAGTATAATTCAGAGTCAAAAGTGAGACGTACTGTACAGTGGGAAACACCAGCGATTTCCCCTACTTTCTCATCCTGTGGGGAATGCTTTTCGATCCGCTACGTTGGATGTAACATCAAACTCAGTTTGATTCTAATATTATCCTCAGAATTGTTAATTTTATTATATCTTAATAAACTTTTGAAACAGTAGACAAAAATACAATTAATTGTAATGTTAAATCTACATGAAATGAATTTAAAACACTTCAAAATTTAACCACAATTAAAAGGCTTATTCACCT
>JAGDQP010037319.1:0-18676 GCA_022664845.1 Lepisma saccharinum | reverse complement strand
TTTTTTATTTTATTTTCTTATTTAAATAGTTTGTACAAGAAGGAAGAGGAAAAGGGCTTAGTTTGATTTTGTAAGATAAATGTAGTAGGAGCAGGAGGGGGTAATTAAAAATTCACTTTTTGTAGTCGGTACGGGATTGGCTGGGAACTTCTGATAAGAGCCAATCAGGAACCACGGAACTGTCTCACTGAAGGTTGTGTTGTGTATATGATTTAGTGTGTCTGAGGAAGCCGAGTGTTTTCGTAGTCGGCGAAAATGTTTACAAAAATTTTATTTTTTTAAATAAATTGTAGTGCTTTGCTCAGTCATTATTTTAAAAATATTAGTTCCAATTTCCGCCACCAGGTTAAAATGTGGCGCTGTAACACACGCGAGCTCACACTTCATACACACTATCGCGTGAGGAGCAGCGTGGCTATTGATAAGAGAGACCATGCACTGTTAGTAAAATTGGTCTATCAGAACGGGAGCAATTACACTGCAGCATTGAGGGAATATCCGAAAGGAAATGTCTGAAAGGAAATGGAAAAAGACCGATATCAAGACATAAGATGGTACTGAAATTCGAGTCAACGTGTGATTTGAGTGTGGCTCCAGGAAGAGGACGACGAGCCATTCCAACGGAGATTGTTGAAGAGGTTGCTGTGGCTGTTGTGGACCTAACAGCACGTTCTCCATATTCCGCTACCAGTGCTCGGGCAGTGTTACGGGAATTGGCAATCCCGTGGTCAACAGTGAGGAAAGTCCTTAGGGCCATTTTACTCTGGTATCCTTACAAGATTCACATTGTACAGCAACTCAAACCCCAAGATCCGCAGCAACGCCTTCCGTTTGTCCTTCGCTTTTTGGCACGGATGGAAGTGGAAGACGTGGCCGTTAGTTTTCCTGTGGACTGATGAGGCGGATTTTACACTAGAGGGTGCAATGAACACTCACAACTGTCGGGTATGGAGCTCGGATAATCCGCATGTTGTGCAGGAACAGCCATTACACTCTGCGTACGTGACTATGTGGTGTGGATTCACAGGAACGTTCATTATTGGCCCGTTTTTCTTTGAGGAGATGACACCCCAAGGATTTGTCACCTGTACCGTGACATCGGCACGTTATCCTTTTAGTGTGACATGTGATTCCAGCGTGACAGGAACGAAACAGTTTGGAGACTACTGTGTTCATGCAAGACGGGGCAACACCGCACATCGGTCGCCACGTGAAAGATCTGTTTCGTGAAACCTTCACTGCGGATCGCATAATATCCCGAGATTTTCCAGATGCGTAGAAAGCAAGATCCCCCGATCTAAATCCGTGTGACTTCTGGCTGTGGGGATATCTGAAAGTGCGGGTCTACCTGGGAAATGACCAGTCGCTGGCTGATCTCAAGGTCATCATACGGCGACATTAGCAATAATTCCGCCGGAAATGATGTTGAGCACGGTATTGTGCGGATCCAACATGTCGTCGATGTTTCTGGTGGGCATATGGAGCATGTTATGTAAATTGTTCACTGTAACCGCAACTGTTGATAAAGTTCTTCCCATTGCACCTTTTCTTACCATTCACTGGCAATCAATTTACCCTCACATTGTTCCAAAAGTTGTTCCCTTTGCACCATTTGTTACCATCAGCTGCCCTTCACCTTGTTTGCATCACATTTTTCTCACATGTTTGACCTCTTCGCAATAGGTAATCATCTTATCCATACATTCAGTACCATTCCACGTGCTCCTTACCTGTACAGCGCCACATTTTCTCCTGGTGGCGGAAATTGAAACTATTTTTTCCCCATCGTAATTCGCTTCCGCATGATCTCATTAGAATATTTACCGAATTTCAATGTAATATATTGATTACAGCCCGCGCCAGACCACCGTGAATAGCGGCACTTTAATTGTAACCACCCGGTATTTGCTTCGTTAGGCATCGTTGCCTTGTTTGTTTCAGTTCCTCGTGAAGCTTAAGGCAATCTTCATCAAACCAAGGTTTGTTTCTTGCTGTTCTTCTCACCTAAACTTTCCTTGGCTGCGCTCTTCACTGTATCACAAATTGCCTTCCACATTTTACTTATATCCATTCCTTTATTAATATAATCTATATTACTACTCGAATGGCAAACATTTCGAGTTGGTATTGTGCTTTCACGCTTGGATTATCTAATCGTTTAACTTCGAATTGCGGTTGTTTTGATCCTCTTCCTTCTCCGTTCGCGATGCATAACATCTCCCTCACTTTTGTGACCATTAACTGATGGTCGGTATCACCTTCCGCTCCTCTATAAAACCTAACGTCCATTACGTTTGTGTTCGTCTATCTACTAATATGTCATCGATCTTGTTGAGAGTTTTGCCATCCAGAGATATCCATGTGTACTTGTATATATCTTTGTGTTCAAAGTATATACTTTTTGCTACTAGGTTTTTCGAGATCGCAAATGTTATTAATATTTGTCCATTATTGTCGCTCATTTCGTGAAGGCTGTATTTGCTTATAGTAGCTCTATAGTTTTCCTCCCTCCGTACCTTAGCGTTGAAATCACCCAACAGAATTTTCGTGTTATGCTTCGAAAAATGTCCAAATAATCTTTCTAGCTCCTCATAAAATGTGTCTTTGTTGTTATAATTGGCCACCTTGGTCGGAGCATAGACATTTATGTAGTTACATCAACAATAGATAAAATGAAAATATACTTATGAGATTTAAATATTTTCTGATAATATCAATTAATAAAATCTCTAATGGTTTCTTATATCTAATATGCTATTTTGTTCTCCGGATACCTCGTAGTTCAGGTTTGATCTCCATACACGTAGTACAATTATTTACATAATCCCTGATTTGACCTCTCATGCCCTTCCAATAAAGCCGCTTCTGGATAGTCTCGACAGTTCTTTTGATTCGGAAATGACCCATTAAATTATTAAATTGATGCAGAACAGATGGTATGCTCTTCTGTGGCACTACTATTCTTCATACTTTTTCCTTACATTGCCTTGTCCATAAGAAATTGCATTTCCATTTATATGTTCTATTATGCTGAAACAGTTCTGATTGATTCTTTAAGTGCGTAATTAAAACTTGGCAATTGCAATCTTCTTCATAATTAATCTTTACATCATTCTTAACTTTACTCATTATACCCACATCATGTGTTCGCTGATCCAAATCATTAGCAGCTCTACCTAAAACATCAGCGATTTTAGTGTTTCTATATGCTATACATTCGACCACAAAATGACATACTTGAAGTTTCATCGCAGAACGAAAAATTCTCGAATTCCATGACTTTTCATCATCTAGTCTTTTTAAGGTTTTATTATCTGTGAAGATGGTAAAGAAATCCCTATTGCAGGGTTATCCTCCGAAGACTACTATCAAATTATACTATATCTTTATACATAGACTAATCCAACATTAAGAGCCATAGATTCTTTTCAGAGATGATGACCACCATAAATCCAATATTTATTACACATGATTAAAAAGAAACTTATATATTCACAAAACTATATATAACATGTAATTCATCAGATTTCAAAACAATGATTATTAAAACGTTCAATCTCACTTCAAACAATCAACTGATTTAAAATTCAATTCACAAACAGCTTATTTTTTTAAAAAAATAAATATAAAACATTATTCATTTAACAATAGATCCTAACTGTCTATTGTGTTCAATGTTACTATGACCTTCAATTTGTGCAACCTTGCACTTCTGCCCTCTTACTCCACTTTAATCACAATATATAAAACTCCTAGGTTTCAACCAATCGAATAAACCTTCTGTTCGACCTTCCATCAAATCTTCATCTGTAATCCAACTGAGTTGTCCCTGATTCCCCTTACTCAGCTATCAAAGTACCTGACATCTTTTTCCTCTTCATTCTTCTAGCTTTGTTTTCTTACTTAATTATATTACTCTTCTTATTGTCCCGATCTGACTCCAGTATCTCCTTCTTCCCACTTTCAACAAGTTTATCTACTTGCTTATCGTTTTCCATGGATTTCTCTACTTTCTTCTCTCTTTCAACGGATTTCTCTACTTTGTTCTCGCTTTCAATGGGTTTATCTAGTTGTTTATCCCTTTCAATAGGTTTCTCCACTTCTTTATTATTGACTTCTTCAGACTTCTCTTTCTTTTCGGGTTCGTTTCAATTTGCAAGGAATCCAGGTTTGGATTCAGTCTTATCAGTAGCTGCATTATCGTTCTTTAATCTTATCGTTCACCTCAACTTCATCTTCTTTCGAATACTTCTCGCACGTGCTCACAACTGACGCCTCGTCAGCGCTAATCATGACCAATTCAGTCTCTTTAGGAACATATTCCACAAGCTTTGCGACTTCTTTCTCGTTTACTTCAAAATTCTCAGTATTCGCGCAAGTCTCTTTACCTAGCTCTTTTGTATCATTCTTAGATACCTCATCCATTTCAATTAAAAGTTCTGTCACCTTGAAACATTTTTATTTTTATTTTTTTATTTAGAGGGCCCACCTTCCACCCCTGCCTCTTAGCATGCTTTGCACAGATTAAGTTGTGCACTTTTGGGGGCGTGCAACACGTTCATCTTAATACTCCTTAACCTGGGGCAGGCTTGTCCCTAGAGATTGTTGGATTGCCGGAATTCCGGCATTCCAAGAATCCCCTGTGTTCCATCCTGACGAGACAGCTGGTGTTGCGGGACGCTCTTGGACCAGGCAAACAAGGGTAATCCTGGTCTTGGTTCCTAGTTGGAACTTGTTGCTGGAAGGGTGGGGGGAAGTCCCTATCTACCTATATGCTTTATTTTAGAAAAAGAACATACAACACATTTAGACAACACAGACATCACAGGACAACACAACACATAACTTGAGTGGCTTCTTCTTTTCTTCTGTTTTTTTCTCTCCTGCAAAGATATAAGAAAAAGAAAGCAAATGATTACTAGTCTTCTTCTCCTCCCTTTTTGGTTGTCTCACAAGTCATCGCAGGAGGGCTTCTTCTTTCCTCTATTTAGTGACTCTGTTGTTTCCTCTAGTTGTTAAATTGTTTCATTTCTTTCTTTCATTCACTTTTCACTCAGTCACTCATGGGATCGCCTTCTTTGAATGGAGAATAGATGCGGTTTCCGCAGCCACACGCCTTAATGTTTTCACTTCACATTCGCACCCACTCACGGAATAGATTTCACCTGGTTCCCATCACCACACATTCACTACTCAACAACAACTATACAGCGTCTGTTGCTGCGGTTCCAGCAACGCACTGATTTGCTACTGGTTTCAAGCAGCCACACAAATTTTCACATTTATCTAGTCTTTTACTTTGTGCACATATTGTTTTTATTTGTTTTAGTCAGACGTGTTATTTTGGTTCGCGGTTGTCTCAATCGCGGACGACGCGGTTGTCGCGGTCGCCACGCACCGGAGGGTTTGGTTGACGCCGCGCCCTGAGGCCCCGATCTCCTTCCATAAATCTCTTCCTGTGATAAGATGACACTTTTGTCGCTACCTCCCGGAGGGCTTCCACTAGCTCTGGATTTCGCAGAGCTTCTCCGACTGTCCTATCCCCCAGAAGTGTTCGTTGTTCTTCCACTAATTAGGCTGTTTCTCCGCATCGTAACACCACATGGTCTGGGATTGAAACCACACCACAGACGCGGCACAGGTTATCCTCGACGAGTCCAAGATCCCTCAGCCTCTGCCTGTACGGACCATGACCGGTTATTAGATGTAGTAGGCCTCCGTCTATTTCCACTTGCATCTTCATCCCCTCAGCCACATCTGGAAGGATACTATGATTTCTTCTTGCTTTAGGTATATTATCCCAGAATGTTTGCCACGCACTGGTCCGAATCTCTTGTATTTCGCCTCTGTTTTCCGCTTGTTGATGTATTATCTGCTGTATCCTGTCTTGCCTTCCATTTTTGAGGAAGTACGCGGCGCCCATTCTTTTAATTTGCAGGTGCATGGGAATGGTCGCGGTCGCGATTTGGAGTGCCTCCACCGGAGTGGTTCTGTAAGAGCCCCTGTCAGTCTCAGTAGTAGCTGTCTTTGTGCTCTGTTTATGATTGTTTGCTGTTTCACATCATCCATCCGGTGGCTCCAGACGCTGGCGGCATATCCTACTATGGATCTGATTATGACGTCATGGTACATCCTTATTATTTTCATAGGTACTTTAAATTCGTTGGTTGCTATATTTACAATTTTATGAGAAACTTTTATTGCATTATTTTTTACTGTATTTACGTGAGATCTAAAATTAAGCTTTTCGTCTAAAATTACGCCTAAGTATTTTTATTCCTTTACTCTTTTGATTATTGTGCCGTTTACTTTTATTATCGGACCTCTGTTGAAGTTCATGTTTTCTTTAAATAGAACATTTTTAGTTTTCTCTGCTGATATAGTTAATTTATTATTTTTGCACCATGACACCATTGTTGTTATTATTTCATTTGCCCTATTTTGGATCTCGTTTCTGCTATTTCCTTTGATAACTATCGCCAGGTCATCCCCGTATCCGACGACCCTTTCCACATGTTCCATATTATTTAGCACTTCCAGACATGGCTGAAACATTATATCCCAAATAATTGGGCCCAGCACAGATCCCTGGGGGCAGCCTTTATTTGGTGATTTTGCAATGGTGCCTTCAGCCGTGTCTATTTTTATTTGTCTATCCTGAAAGTAATTTCTTAGAACCATCCATACAGATGAATTTATACCTAAATTATTAAGCTCCTTTAGTATTCCCGGCCACCAAACATTATGAAATGCGCCTGCTATATCAAAGAAAATTCCTGTTACATACTTACAGTTGTCTTGTTTGAGATTATTTATAGAATCACAGATTCCGTTGATCGCATCCTCGGTCGACTTCCCTCGTCGAAATCCATATTATAGAATACAGTTTTGTATGTTCTCTCTTTTTTCGTTTATTTTTGATGCTAAAACATTTTCGAAAATCTTGCTGATAACGTTCAGTAGGCAAATCGGTCTGTACGATTTAGGATTCGACCGAGGTTTATCATCTCCCTTTAGTAGCACCACCAGATTTGCTATCTTCCACGGTTTTGGGAATTTTCCTTGCCTCAGACATTCGTTATAAAGTCTCGTCAGGTAAGGTGTCCAAATTTCCATAGAATTTTTACATATTTCTCCTTTAATTCCATCTGGACCAGGTGCCTTTTTTGTTTGTATTGATTTTATTGCGGCTGCGACTTCATCATTTGTTATCATTGGTGGATTCAAGTCTATGTTCGTATCCTGGATATGCCTTACTTCATTTCTAACTATCTGGTTTTCTTCATTATCCTCGTCTATGTTGTCATCTGGGAAGAAATGTGTAAATAATATTTCTATTGTTTCCTGCCAGGTTTTTGTATATGATCCGTCTTCTCTTTTTAACGTGTTAAATACTCATTTAGTTTTAATTTTGTTCATTATTATTTTGTAGGGCATACCCCACACATCCGTGCTAAGATTTTCTTCCACAAACTTACTCCAGGTCTTCTTTTTGCTATTGTAGACTTCCTTTTCATATTGGTGCTTGATTTGCCTATATTTTTCGATCCTTGTCTGTCGTAGTCTGGGGTCTCCAGCCGCTTGATAACTCTTCCTACTTGCTTTTAGTTGTCGTTTTAATTTTATTAGTTTCCTAGTCCAGAAGGGTGTCTTGTTAGCCTCATTTATGTTTGGTGGTGTAGAACTTATAATTGCATTTCTTGTTATATTTTCTAGGTTAGTTGCCATTTCGTCCAGGTTTCTTTCATGTTCAATTTGTGGGAGTATTAAATTTATTTTAAATTTTTCCATATTTAATCTTTTAACGCTATATTTAAAAGTATCCTCTTCTTCCTGCGTTATTTCGTTATTTCTGCTTAAATCGATTTCAAAACTGATGACACAATGCTGACTTGTAGTTTCTGAATCCTGTACCCTCCAGTTTCGGATCCATTGATGTACATTACCTTTTGACATTGTTACATCTATATTGCTCTCCGCTCCAGCTCTGCCCTGAAATGTTGGTGGTTGATCTGCTATCTTGTGAACTGTTAGGTTATACTGATTTATTATACCTTCATATTTTTTGCCATTTTCATCCGTTCTAGTTTGCCACAGCGGAGATTTTGCATTAAAGTCTCCCAAAACTAATATATTTTCCCCTAAATTTCCCGCTAATATTTCCTCTAATCTATTTGCAAACACGTTCACTGAAATTGAAAATTGGCAGTACATATTTACAAGAGTTATTATTTTACTGTTTAATTGTATTCTTATAATTTGGATCCATCTGCAGGTATTTTGAGTGTCTACTAGAACGTTTATTTTCTTATTAAGGATCACCACAGCCACCATCGGATTTGGATCTTCCGGCACCAGGATCATTGCGTCGGTTCTCATTCCAATCAATCTTCCCTTATTTATATAGGGTTCCTGAAGGCATGCTATGTCCACCTTCTCTTTATCGCAGTATAACCTAAGTTCCTAGTTTGGATTTGTCCAGATTTACCTGGACTATTCGAAACATTTCTGATTAAGGATGTTTCGTGTGGACATAACACGCTGGGAATTATTCCGTTGGGATAAATACTGTGCGCCAGCACGCCATCACGAACTGTCTATAGACTTTGTTGAGCTGTAGTGTCTCATTTCTTCTGGCGAAGACTTTATCCACTAGTTCTAGTAATTGCTTTGGTTCTGTCGTGACGGTATTCGAGCGCAGACTTATCCTATACACTTCCTCAATTACTGGGAAGGTGATTGTTTTCCCGTCGGGGTGGATATTTCTTACAATAATTCTCAGCGCAGCCGATAGCAGCTGTGGCTCCTCAAGTCTTGATAGGATATAGCCGTTGTTCAGACTCTCGTAGAATTTTTTAGGATTGAAAGTAGTTACCTCCTGTACCTCTTCTCCCCTTTGTTCTATTTCTATCGCCTCGATCTTTTCCATAGATTCTTGCCTCTCTTCTCTCATTTCTTGTTTTTCCTTCTTGTAGAATCTTGGAATCCACTGCTTCCATCCTCTTCTTCCTGCTTTTTTCTTCTCCATTTACGTCTCTTTCCTCCGTCACCACATCTCTTCCGTCTCCCTCGTCTAAGCTTTCTTCACTCTGGGTTCCTCAATCGCTGTTCTCTCCCTCTGATTCTACCTCGCTCTCCTCGCTTTAAATTGACTCCAGAGTATTCCATATTCTAGTTACTTCTGTATGCAGTGTTGCATCTTGTATTATCATTTCTAATACCACGTTTTTTGTTGTTTTCTCCCATTTTTTAAATATTAATAATACATCCTTAGGGTCTGCCCGCCATAGGCCCATTCCTATAGCTGGTATTTGAATCCTAATCCTTTCCTCGCATTCCAATATTGACAGTAGTTCCAGTGTCAGATCCAAATCTCCCAGGAAAACTTCGGCTGTTGACTTTATGTTGACTATCTTACAGTTATATCGATTTTTTTATAGATAAATTTCCATTTCCTGTTTATTGTCTAATTTGATATCCAACTTCTCCATCTGATCTAGATCATATTTGTCGTGTGACAGGGCTACATACTGCGCAAAGCCTCTCGGGAATGTTACCAAATTGGGATTTATATAATGTAGTACTATTTGGTTTACATCTTCCAATTTTATGTGACCAGATTTGATTTCGAGGAATTTATTTGTTGATTTTGTTATTCCTGCCGTTAGCCAATTATTTAAGTTACATATTTTTATTGTTATTAAATTGCTGTTGCCTAATTTGGCTTCTTTTACGGCATGGGGGTTCTTTTTCTTGTGTTTTATTTTACCCTTGCTTTGAACTCAATCTGGATCACTGTCCATAATTGAATCTATCGATTACTCTTTGTAGCGCAAGTTTGTACTCTGGGCATTCACTTTGGCTTTTTGCCCCACACATGTTCCTCCTTGAACTGCAGGGTATACATACTTTTTTGCCTTTGTTTGGGCAGTCCTGTTTTTTGAGACTTTTATCGACGCAGTTTCCACATCTTGCCTCATTTCGGCAATGTGCAGCTATATGTCCATACTCATGACATTTTAGGCATGTAGTCACCACTAGGAAATCCTTTATATTGGTCGCCTCATAGCCAATGTAAACACGAGGACTCCTGAGGATTCTCTCTCTCACTTGTTTTGGTACTTCAAAGACCAGATGGTACCGATGTTGGTTTTTTGGTCCGGTCTTAAATCTGGGTTTGATCAATTGTTTCTGTTCTTCTGTGATATCATTTAGGTTCCTGTCTATCATTTCTTCTATTACCTCAATTTCTTTCATTTCGGACGGGATATCGTATACAATCCTCCGTGGGTTTCTCTTATTATTTATATTCATCAAATCGAAATTTTTCATCATTCCTGGGTGTTGTCTGATCTTGATTTCGTCCTGTTCTGTTGCCATCTGCAAAATGAGCGCTGTTTTAGCTTGTATCATCTGGAAGTTGATCCTATCATATCTTCTGATAGTGTTAGTCAGCTTCATTCTTACGTCTCGGATCGTTTCCCCGTCCTTCGGTTTTAATACTATGGTTGGTCTGGTATTCCTTTTACTAGTTTCTATTAGTATTGTCGTTTCTAGGATTTTAGCTGTCTCTTTTTTAAGTATATCTGCAAAGCTAGTTGTTGGTGTTTGCATCATACCTACTTCACTTTTGTTCTTTAGTCCTCCATTTTCCTCGTATAATTTTCTTATCTCTTCTTCCATATTTCTCAATTTCTCTTCCAATTCCATCTTTCTGATCTCCCTTTGTTGATTTGTTACCTCTAATTCCTAGATGTGTACGCACCCTTCTATTTTTTGTTGCTTCATTTCTTTGATTATTCTTTCTTGTTTTTCCATCTCCTGTTCTCTCTCTTCTAATTTTGCCATTGTCCTTTCCAGTTTTAGCTCGCAACTTCTTAGTCTTTCAATCTCTCTATCCTGTTTTATCTGTTTTTTTCCAATTCCATTATTCTTCCTTCCGCATATGCTAGTTTTATTTTTAGATCCTCCATTTCTTTTTCTTCCCTCTTCCTTTTTGCCTTTTCTTCATCCTCTTCCTCTCTCTTTCTTTTGGTGTTTTCATCTTGACTTGGAGTTCCAGGTCTCGGGGACGCACTGGCCTCCTCATCCCGGTCACCGCCCGTTCTTCTTATCGATCTTAGGGATCTTGGTGTCATATCTTCCTTGTTTATCTTCTCCCACTCAGCGTACACTTCCTCTATTATTTGCTGTTTTATTTCTTTGTCTTCTTTACTGGATCGTGGTTTTCCAGCAGTGATCTCCTTCCTCCTTATCTTGGACAAAAGTTTCTGCTGAAATGGGTTATTTTCATGTGCTCTGGAATCTTTCGTCTCGCTCGCGAACCATTCCGCTTCGAGTTTCTCGAGACCTATTTTTGTATATTCCGCTAGGTCTACCTTCCGCGCCATTCCTCAGTTCACACGCACTCACACACACACACAAAAAGTATACAACACTTGGTTACAGTAAAAGAACCAACGCACCCCAGGACCACGGATCAGAGCACACGGCATCCAGGGGCAAGAGACCTGCGTGGGGGTTGAAGAAAAAGAAAAATAGTAGGGGTGAGGTGGGGAAGGGGTAGGGTGGGAGTTAGGTGGGATGGGGTCAGTATGCCCCCATACATAACGGAGGTCAATGACCCACAAACATCATACACCCATCACCAATGGCCTCGAAGGTACAGACTTTTAGCCCTGCATGGTATTTTAACATAGACCAACTCCTATATAAAATTCACTGCTTTGGGAACCAGGACTTAGTTTTATTTTCACTTGGTAGCAGATCGCCACCTTTAAGGTCACCGGATGCTCGAGTTCATAGACTCTCGTTGATGTAAGAGAATAGAAGTCAACGTAATTGACGTCTCTCAAATGCCCATAAGAATAACATGGGGATTTTAGATTTTGAATAATTCTTAGAAAAAAAAATTGGCAAAGTCTACACTTTCAGGGAACATTCCTCTAGTGAAAAACTAAAAGGCCCACTACTTACATTTACTGTCCTCCTCTTTTCTCCCTCCTAAAAACCACACTTTGTCGGAGCTCACTCGGCACACGTATACACTATATCAAGACCGATACTCAAACCGATACCTTGAAACAATTAGACTTTAATCTTTCTTCGCTCGAATTATTTAAGTCACCTACTTGATCTATGCAGCTCAAACTCTTATCCTCTGATCTTTCCGCCAAATCCTTCCCATCAACTGTATTCAACAATCGTAACTTATGCCAAAAAGGTTTCATATTTGTATTCTAAATCTTGTATACGTCTTGTTAAACCTGCTACTTCATATATATTTGACTCTTCCAAGTAACTACTCCGTCCGGATAACCCATGAGGTTCATCAACCAAAACTTGTACTGACAGCAATACTGACTCTTCTTGCTTACGTAATTGCTTATGCCAGCCTGGCGACAAACTATTGAGCCCTACTCTTCCTATAATTACACAGAATTACTACAAACTTCATTCTATATTTAGTCTGTTGAAAACTTGTCATGATATGCAAATTTCTAATACCTTTACCAAAGTTTCATTCAGCAGTTGTAATGCATTTATTCATCCTGGATCACTCATATTAAGGTTAGGTCTACGTACGAAACCCTGTGACATGATATTATTCCTCGATCCTGTATATATCATTCCCATGCACAAAACATCCTCACAGGATAAAGACGTTATTGGGATGTCATCCATTAATTCATCTACATAGCA
The DNA here is from genome assembly GCA_022664845.1 of Lepisma saccharinum. Taxonomy (NCBI): domain Eukaryota; kingdom Metazoa; phylum Arthropoda; class Insecta; order Zygentoma; family Lepismatidae; genus Lepisma; species Lepisma saccharinum. Next base: position 5,974 of record JAGDQP010037319.1, on the reverse strand, counting down.
CATATCTAAAGAATATGTTAAAAACAAACCATCTACTGACAAATTATTTACTCCTACTTCTGTCTGATGCAACTCAGTATGAACTGTATCCGATACTACTTGTATCTTTGCTTTATTTACCTTATAATTAGACTGACAAACCCTAGATCTACTATAATGACCAAACTCAGCACATTGTAAACACCTTGCCTTATAAGTGGGATATCTCCTAAATTCATGAATGTCCTAACAACGCCAACAACGCTGTCGGAACCCTCCCATATCTGGTCCACACTGTTGAGAAGATCTGAAAGATTGACATTTCTGACGTTGTACTTCCTGAATCCTTTTTGGTTGATTCAGACTAGGTGTCAAAGATGAATCATATTTCTCCGCTTGCTTGACACTCACGGCGATCTATACCACCCCATGCAACGTAAGCACCTCCGATAGTAATATTCTTCTAATATTTTCATTCGCTACCCCAAACACCAACAGATTGCGAATCAAGTAAAAGATCCATACTGACAATCCGAGATTCTGCGTTTCATGTCACTTACGCATTCCTTCACTGACTGAAAAGGTTTTTGGTAACAGTGATGAAAGTCAAACCGTGCCACAATTTCATTTAGTTGATTGCTATATATGTGTACCAGCAAATCTTTCAAATGAAATTAATTTTTTGACCTCAGTGAAGCAGGAGCACATGCTAGATGTAAAGCCGTAAACCTCTTAACCAGTCACCGCTATCAATGTGCGGGATTATCACTGATACTATAGCCTCACAAAACGATTAAAACCTTTTTAAATACAGATTAACGTCTCCTTGATCTACATCAAATTGCTCAAAACTTGATATTCCAGATGCCATCTCCCTGAATCCTATATCGTCTGCGCCACTAAAAATGCAGGGTTATCCTCCGAAGACTAGTCTCTAGTTTTATTATATCTCTATACATAGACTAATCCAAAATTAAGAGCTGTAGATTTGTTCTCAGAGATGATGACCACCACAAATTCAATATTTATTACACATAATCAACTCTTACATATAGAAGACATATAGTATACATTCACTAGATAGATATGACATTATGTCAAAACGAAACTTCGGTATTCACGAAACTATAACAAGTAATTCATCACATTACAAAACAATGATTATTAAAAACGTTCAGTCTCACTTCAAACAATCAACTGATTTAAAATTCCATTCAACGATTAGCTTATTTAATTTATTTTTAAATATAAAACATTATTCATTTAACAACAGATCCTAACTGTCTATTGTGTTCAATGTTACCATGACCTTCAATTCGTGCAACCTTGCACTTATGATATAGATTAAACTTATCAATTGTATGAACTACGGCCGAACATTCCAACTCGGTAATACCATACCTTTGTTCGTGTGCTTTCAGAGATCTACTAGTGTATTAAATAAATTTCACCTTCCTCAAAATCACCTTTTTCCTAAATAACTAGCGACACCAATAGATGATGCATCCGACAAAATATAGAAATGTTTTACAAATCTTGATGAACTAACATAGGAGATTCAATTAATTTTTCTTTAGAATTAGAAAAGCCTTTTCTTGTTCCTTAGACCATTCTCATTTTTTCCTTTACCTAGTAATTTGTAAAATGGGGCCATAATCTCTGCATAATGTGCAATAAACTTTTGCCGCCAATTACACAGACCCTGGAGTTGCATTTATTCAATGGATTCTAAATGGTTCCATTTTTTCTAGGATCTATTTTAGCACCTTAACCACTAACACAAAGTCTAGTTAACGTTATTTGAGTCAACTCAAATTTACATTTTTTTAGCTTTATAGGCATGCCGTTTGCTAATAATGCTTGCAAAATTATATAAATTCTTTGCAAAGGTTCCAAAAACGACTTGGGAAAACAATACACATCATCGACATAAACCTTCATTCAATTACTAATGTTTAACCCAAACATGGTATTCATCATAGCAAAGAAAACTGCCACAGCGCTCACCAATCCAAGAGGCAACCGTTTAAAATGAAATTGGCGATTGCCAAAACTGAATGCAGTGTATTTTCGACTTCTCTCTCATAAAGTTCCCTGGAAATATCCCAATGATAAATCCAACTTCTAGAAATATTCAGCTCCAGAATAGTTGAAGTGAAGATTATCCAAATGATCAATTTGATTTCTTGGATACAAGACGAATTTACTAAGGCCACTCAACATCCAACCCGTCCCGGTAGTAAGCAATAAATATTTTCAATTTGTTCCGCTATAATTGAGATCTCTTTATGGGCTCCCAAAAAGCTAAGTCTACTAAATGTTAATTTTGAAATTCCAGTTTTCCATTTTTCTTCTTTTTTTCAGGCCATTAATTTATTTAAAAATTTATTCTTGCAAACAATAAAAATAGTTATTTTGTCAATCAAAAGAAGAATATACCACGCACATACTACTTCATTAACTCATTAGAGAACATGGAAAAATATTAAAATACACATTTTCGAGATACTTCAAAGAAAATAATGTAGAATATTTCCGACCAGAAGGCAATCAAGAAAATTGTCCAGCAACAAACAAACAATCAAATAGGATATACAATCTAAACGTATAATTTATTTTTCAAATAAAGTTTTAAACGTAATATTATTTCAGATCCAATAGATCCAAAATTAAGGAAAGATATCTTTCTGAATGTTTAGTTGAAACTGTAAGATGAATTTTGTGAAACGAAACAATTCTCTTCTTTTAAAAAAATAAATAGTTTAAATTGAGCAATTTATGTGCATGTAAAAGCTAATTTTAAAGCACATTCTAATCCACATTGGTCACATTTTACTGCATATTCTTTTTCGATGGGAGAATGGCCAATTACTTCATTTATACAAATGCATTTACACCACGTATTAATGTTTATTCCATCAATTACCCTACTGAGACAAATTTCCTTAAACAAGATAAATAGAATCAAATGAATTGAACTTGCAACTAACATGAATCACTTTAAAGCAAATTTTCAATATCATCATCTAGTTTTTCAATATGGAATATCTAGGCCTTCCGGAACTGTTCTTGCTCCGTCTTTGCAGTGTCGTATATATGTAATTTTGTGTGTGACTGTAGTTCTTGTAAAATTAGATTGTATTTTGTAAAGTTATGAATGCATGTGGAAAGATGTGTATTATTTATTAAACGAAATACTTGACTCCAACTGTAAAACCCATTACTTTACTCCGCTCTCACTGTTGCTAGATTCCATAGACCTTTGAATAGCTGGGGCTATATTGTAAGGTTTGGAGGCCATATTTACAACAAATTCCTGATTGAGTATAAGAATTATTAAGTCTACGAATTATCAATAATATTGTATGTACAGCTGTGTTAAAATTGGAAATGAAGTAATGTAAGATAAATAAGTGGAAATAAAAAAAATGTATCTCAGAAAAATAGCTGGTCGGTACACTATTTCACATACAATCTAATTTCAAAAGAAGCTACACACACTTAAATTATATCTTAACGACGGCCTGAAGACTGACCGAGAACTTCTCTGCAAGGCCTATCCACTTCATATTGAACCAACTACTTAAGAGAACGACATAGAAAAACCTTACTTTAGGTGAGTCTTCACTGAACAAAATATATTGAAGTTAAGGTAATTTCAAAACTTGGTTTAAAATAACCAAAGCACATAACCACATTAGCCTAATGAGAAACAAAGACATGCATGATTAGAGTAGAAGAGAAGATAAAGATGTAATGAGAAGAAAAACAGATCATCAATCAGAATGAAGGCGGTTGATATCAGCTCGAGGTCGCCACACAAGTACTCACAAGAAGTATGAGAATCCCTGAGGAGAATTTTACAAAAATATATTACTTTATTTAAGTACCTCATTCTGTAACCTTAAATGTACCAATTCATTAGAAATTCTTTATTCTAAATGTTTACAGATTACAGAGTGGACATTAATAAAGTGAAAATTTAAGTTAAACATAATAAATTGAAAAATTCTAGGTTTCTACTTGAATTCTAGGCTTTTTCTAGGTGTTTCAGGTCATTAGACACTTTGTAAGCTTTTTGCCATTATTGTCCTACTTTGATGAGAATGATAGCGTTATCTGTTACGCTCTTTATTATATCGGGCCTCCTCTTTCCACTTCACGAGTTTGGATTAGAATTATCGCTGACAGACTTATAACCTTCACAATATGATACATTAGGAACCTAACGAAAAAGGTTCAAGAAGTTACAGAAACTAAATTGCCTGTTAATTGCTTCGAATCTATATTGCTTCTAATACACTCAATACGAGAAACCAGTTATGAGTGCAGAAGTAGAATATAACTTATCATTTGAGATTGAATATTTGTTGTTTCTTATCACCCATGCTATAGTCGCTAGTATCGGGTCCTCTGTAGGTATTCGCTGGACCTTCTTAGTTTTCATACTTAATTTCAATTCGGTGGTGCAAAGTTTTCCGACTTACGTCATCGCGCAATGGAAATGTTGCTCTCTTCTCGCGATTACACGCCGTCATAAGCGTTCTGTGCTTCAGGTAAAGTTCAATAACGGTGACGGGAGGAAAGAGAAAGTGGATGATTTATGGTGGTACAACACCACAAAGAAACAAACGGGAATAACAAAATATTAATTTTTTGGTTTATTTATAAACATTTTAGTAGAAAAGGGCCACTGTCGTCCCTCTTGCTGTCCAGGTAGCACCACTACCGTGCTATGGTAGATTATCCATGCATGCCTCTCAAGTCTAATACCGGTCTAACACTGCCATCTTCCTTATACATAAAATGTAAAGGATTATTATATCGGCTGTTAGCCTTCTCTTTAAATCCCATTGCTCCCATTTCATCAATTTTTCTGAACAGCTTCTCTCTTCATGTGACGAATTAGATATTGTTTATAGGGCAATTCGATCTCACCTTTCAATTTTAAATATTAAGAAAACGTTTTATGGTATACTGGACGCTCATTGAACATTGTACGACACTTAAACAAATTATGTAATAATTGTGGTTTTGTTCTACATTTAAGGTTTATAAACAATCTACCATATATTTTGTTTGTGCTTCTGTAGCTTGTGTGGCTGCAAAAGAACCACACAATATATTATATTTAGGGCTCAGTAATTTCCCAGGTAGAAGCATGGTCTGTTCTTCCATATGGTCTCTCAGTTTAAGACGAAAATTCATCGTTTTTCACCTTAAAACTTGCTGGATTATCAATTTATCTCCTCTATGGTATTCTCGAAATCTTACTTTCATATAATTCTGACTTATCTCGTTCCATTTTGATGTTGTCTAAACAAACATTTACTTGTTGACTTCTTTCTTGATTCTCTCGGTAATCATTACTTTGACGTTCCTGAATTATTCTCTCTGGATAATGCGTTATTTGAGCGTTAGAAGTCTGACTACAGTTATTATTAGTACTATTATTACAATACCTATCCCGACACCGTTCACTTCTAAAATCCATCCTGTTTCAGTATATTCTATTTCTACCTTTATTTCTCCATTATCTCTTCTGTTTCTGTTATACAAATTTCTCTCATCTTTTCGTTTGATATACATCTGAGTCAATACAATTACTGTATAGTCAAATAGATTCAATCCTTTTTACATTTCATTCGGCAATATTCCAACGATATGTTTTTATCAATTTCATATCCGATATTTGTTCATCGCTTATCTGAAATTTATCTATCAGTTCATACTAGGGATGTCAACGGCTCGGCTCATGGCTCGATCGGCTCGAGCCATCCTGAGCCGCGGCTCGCACTGAGCTGAGCCGAACCGAGCCGCGGCTCACAGGGAGCCGAGCCGAACCGAGCCGCGGCTTACAGCGAGCCGAGCCGAACCGAGCGTCAGCTCACCGTGAGCCGAGCCGAACCCAGCGCGGCTCGCAGCGAGCCGAGCCGAACCGAGCCGCGGCTCACAGCGAGCTGAGCCGAACCGAGCGTCGGCTCACCGTGAGCCG